>JAQQAC010015468.1:4188064-4200724 GCA_029783875.1 Phataginus tricuspis
GCACGCAGGCGCCGCGCCGGGCACGCAGGGCACGCAGGCGCCGCGCCGGGCACGCAGGGCACGCAGGCGGCCGGAGGGACTGGAGCTCCTAGCCGTGTGTCTCCCCGCCCGGACCGCGCGATCTCGCGAGAGTTAGGAGTAAACAGCCCCCGAATGGAGGCGCGAGGCGTGTTTGCAGCTGAGGCGCCGTTATCCCCGGCTCACCGGAACTGAGCTCGAGGCAGCTGCAGGTATCTGGGCCGGGCCGCCCCCAGGAGCCGCCGTCCATTCCCGGCGCGGCCGCCCGGGCGCTCAGGTGCGCCCGAGGCTCCCAGGGCCGGGGCCTGCGCGGGCGGCGGCCGGGCCCGAGAACGAGGGGTTCTCGGTGCGGCGGGGGGCGAGGAGGGCTTGGGACCCGAGGGCGAAAAGGACTCGGGTGCGGGGCTGGAGGGCGAGGGAGGCGCCATGGGCGCGGGGCCACAGGCACTCGCGGCAGACGCGCGGTCCCCTTCATTCGTCCCTTTAGCGGCCCCGACTTTCGTCATTGTCGCTTGCCGGCCCTTGGACGTGTTTACACGGTGTGGTAGCCTGCTCAGTGTCACCATTTCCTCCCTGTGAAAGGAACTTTAACGGAGTGGAGAGCGTGCCGGGCTCTGGCGCTCGGGCCCCGAACATTCCCGTGGTTATAGGTCTGCTCCCCGAGGCGTGGTGGTATCAGATTTTAAATGACCTCAGTCCTTCGCCGTATCTGCCTGTACACACCGCGCAACTGATTTTCAGAAACGCAGTGTAAGGAACTCGCCGGCAAGTTGGGCCCGTGAGACTTGGTTTACACTCAGAACCCGAACGCCTTTCAGACCTGGTGGATTTTAAAATCTTGCCAAGCCCTCTCATGATTGTGCTACCCAAGACTGTTGAAGATCAGCTTCGTTTTCATTAAGATGTTTAACCCTTGATTTGGTCAGAGCCCCTGAGAACCGTGGCCTATTTATGCAGATTAAATCAAATGCTTAATTTGCTTCAGATTCTCAACACTTGCAAGTAAAGTAGACTGGCTTGGACCTCAGAATTGAACGCTGGAGAACTTAGTTTCTTATGGCTCTTGACCTTTTAATGTGCCAGTAAGTCGCCCTCTGACTTCACGGTCTGAGTATGGTTGAGTATAAAATGACGGGCTGGGAGAACTGTGATTCTTCACAACTTATGTGCAGCACCCATTTCATCTATTTCTTAAGGGCTTTAAGGTCAGTTTTACGTACCATAAATTTCACTTGTTTTACGTGTACATATCAGCGATTTTTTAAGAAGTAAATTTACAGAGTTGTGCAGTCCTCACTACAACCCACCCTTAGTGCATTTTTGTCACCTGGGAAAGATCCCTGGTGCCCATTTGTGGCCACTACCCATTTCTAACCCCAGTTCCAGTCAACTACTTACCTACTTTCTGTCTCCCTAGATTTGCCTTTTCTGAATATTTCATGTATTCAGGTGAAATCATATGTGGCCCTTGTGTTTGGCTTCTTTTATTTATAGCACAACACTTTCAAAGCCCCTATCTACCTCATAGCAGGTATCAAGGCTTCATTCCTTTTTATGGACCAATTAGTGTTCCGTTATATGGATATAACACATTTTTGTTTATCCATTCATGCAGAAGGCTTTTTGCAAATGAAACTGTATGGTCCCCTGTGTGATGCAGATGGTCAGATCACCCTATTGGCGGTGGTGG
The DNA here is from genome assembly GCA_029783875.1 of Phataginus tricuspis. NCBI lineage: Eukaryota > Metazoa > Chordata > Mammalia > Pholidota > Manidae > Phataginus > Phataginus tricuspis. The sequence goes on from JAQQAC010015468.1 coordinate 4,189,773, forward strand.
TGGTGGGGGCTGCCTAATTGGGACTCTAGCCCAGTAGGCCTCTTCATTGCACTCCCCAAGCATCCCTTATAATCAAAAGTCGGTCAAATCTTTGAAAAAATAGTTGTCATTTAGTGCTTGCAGAGCCTTTGACAATCCTAAATTCCCATGGGATCAAAAGAGATTACTTCTAGTCAAGAGGTTTTTAGCATTCCCTTCAAATTCACATTTTCTTTGATTCCATTTTCTGTCAGCCTGCTGGTATTGCCCTGCCCACTGCCTCTTATTAGTGTGGCAGGCACAGTGAGTGCCACAGATAATTGGAGTAACAAAAGCTAGGAAGGCTGCAGGCTTAGGTAAACTGCCCAGGGCTCTCATTAGTGTTTTAAGTGGGGTTTTGGGGGGAGATTTGGAACTGCCTCTTTACACCAGAGGAGTGGTCATATTTTATTGCAAAAGTTTGGCAGCTCAGACCTGTGGTAGCTTGAAATACTAAAAGAGGTGGCTTGGCCCTGTAGTGGGCATTTGGCTTGGGGACCTAGGTCTCTTCCAGTGTTTGCCTGAGGCAGGTTAAGGAGGTGGCAAAAAGAGACTTAAGTTGATTTCTCCTTCCCTGTGACCTAGTTAGTTTTGATGTGCTGCAGAACTCTACTAGATTTATTAATCTTGACAATGTCTTTTTCTTTAAGCAATGAATTGAAAGTAAAATGAGGGAAGTACTAAGTTTGGAGGTGCCTCATATGTGCCTTATCTAGCCAGCACCAGATGCCTGAAGGATAAAGAGAATAAGGAGGCAGGAACAGAGCAGCGTGTGGCAAAGAATGGACAATACAAGACAGTGCAGAACATATTGCTTAACTTTAGCACTGTTGACTCTTTGAGCTCAGTTATTTGTGTTTTTCCCCTACAAAACTAATGGACAGAATGTGCCAGAAGGAATGATTCTGTCAGGCTTAAGAATATACCTTTATTTTAAGGTAGTGTGGTCTGGCTTTGCTGAAATGGTAGCCTACTAAGCAGTGGTCATACAGCCAAGCATGCAATTAGCTACAAAAGTGGTATTTTTACAGTCAAATTTTAATTGAACCAAATGGTACCCTTTTGTGGCCTAAACACAATTCAGTTTTCTTTGGAGCGATTTCAGTAAAGTTTCATTAAAAAGCAAGGCACATCTGCATAATTACAAGACTATCAGGTAATAAAGTTAATTTCCTCTCCCCTGAATTGTGTTCTTTAGTTGTTTGCAAAGAAATAATTTTAGGCGTACTTTAGCTATACCCAGAATTATAATCTTAGTTGTATTCTTGTATAATGTAAAGTTGAAGATTCTCAACTCCAAGGACTGTTAGCTGTCAGCTAGACTGGTTGCTTGTCCAGGTAATACAGTTCCTCTAGTTTGTCTCCCTTTTTACACATTTCTTTAAACCTTATTCCTGGCTTGTATATTAGAACTACTTATTTTCCACTTAGCATTTGATGTCAGTTTTTTTTCTGTTACACCTCTATGAGGCATAATTATACTTATTTATGGAAAATCCATAATTATGTAAATACCATTTTTCAGGACATACCTTTGGACAAATAACCAGGTCTTCTGTGTGAAGAATTTATAGAAATTAAATCCGATAAAGACTTAGTGGATTCAGTAACAGCCCTAACTAGGCCCTATGAGTAAGTGATACCACAGATGATAAGCCTGTTCAGAATGAACTAACAAAAAGCTCAAGCTTAAGCTGGAAGGTAGACAGAGACAGATATTTGAAAACAGTTCTTAGGAAATAGATCCCTTTTAAGCTCTACTATATATGCAAATAAAATTAAATCTTTAACATATTTTGCATCTTTGTGCCACTGTCTTAACAGAAAATTTGTTTTTCTATGAATTTTTAAAAAAGGTTTATTAAAGTACTATGTTTTATCTAATTACAAAACTGCAATATATGCTTTAGTAAAAAAATAAGTGAGAATTAAGAAGAAAATAACTACTTATAATCATACCATTGAAAGGTAGAACCATTGTTACCATTTCTGTAGATACCTTTTCGTGATCTTTCTTTCCTGTGCATTTAGGTATATACTTAAAATCAAAATTTGGGTCTCACTGTACATGAACGATTTTACTTATTTCATTAGGCATATCACAGTGATTCAGTATCTTTATACATCATGGGATGATCTGCACAATTGAGGGTAATCACCACCAGTCACAACACACAGTCATCACAGTATCAGCAACTATACTCCCCATGCTGTACCTGACAACCCCAGGACTTATTTTATTCTTTGGGAAATACATTAGTTTCCTATGGCTGCTACAACAAATTTCTACAAACTTAGTGGCTTAAAACAACACGAATGTATCATCTTACAGTCTGGAGGTCAGTAGGCCGAAGTCAGCCTCATGGGGCTAAAGTCAGGGTGTCAGCAGGACTTCATTCCTTCTGGAGGCTACAGGGAGGTTCTCTTTCCTTCCTTTATTCATTTCTAGAGGCACCTGCCTTCCTTGACTCTTGATTACATCACATCTGCTCCCTGCTCAGAGCTTGCACATCACAGAGCCTCTAGTAGTTCCATTGGCTTTCCCTGGATAATGCAGGATGCTCTCCCGTCTCCAGATCCTTAGTTTAATTACATCTGCTGGGGCCCTTGGTCATATGAAGTACATGTACAGGTTCCAGGGATGAGGATAAGGGTGTGAACATCTTTTGAGGACATCATTCAGCCTCCCAAAGGAACATAATTTGAAATTGCTGCATAGCATTTCATGGTGTGGATGAACCATAATCATTTAGCTAGTCCTCTGTTGCACATTTTAACGGTCTCTAATTTTCCCTGTTAGAATCCTTAGACTTAAATCATTGTATGGTTTCAGATTCACACCTCTGTGTGATGAATTTCTAGGGGAGATCATTGAAAAGCAGGGAAACCTGTCTCTTAAGACTGTGGCCTCTGAGCCAGACTACCCAAGGTCCCAGCCCAGTTTTCCCGCTCTGAGTGGGCCTCAGTTTTCTCATCTGAAAATGGGGTTGTAACAGGTTGTTGTGAAGATTGAGTTCATACATGCAAATTACTTAGACCAGCAGCTTGCCCCTTGGTAAATGCTGTGTTAGTTTTTGTTGTTATTACTGGATTTATTAGACCAGAAGAGTTTTTACATTCATTTTTAAGGTTCTTAATACATATGGCAAATTACCATTGTAAAAGGTTGTAAGAGTTTTTTTTTTATATTCACTAGCAACATATAATAGTGCCCATCTTATTGGGCTGAATTTTTAAACATGATTTGTATTTTATCCTGGTGGCTCAGTTTATGTCTGTGAAAATGCTACTTGATTTTTATGAATAAATAAAACAGAAACAGACTCACAGAAACAGGAAACAAAACTGTTGGTTACCAGAGTGGGGGGTGAGTGGGGGGCAGGCCAGATAGGTGAAGGGGATGAGGAGGTACCAACTTCCAGTTATAAAATAAGTCCTGGGGTTGTCAGGTACAGCATGGGGAGTATAGTTGCTGATACTGTGATGACTGTGTGTTGTGACTGGTGGTGATTACCCTCAATTGTGCAGATCATCCCATGATGTATAAAGATACTGAATCACTGTGATATGCCCCTGAAATGGTATTGTGTATCAGTTATATATTTCAATTAAAAAAGTTACTTGATTTTTATGGTGTAAATTATAGAAACACTGGGGTTAATTTTAACAGAAATTTACTATGAACTTTTTCAGGTTCCCTTAATTCCTTGGACTGAGAAATACTTTAAATTTCATTGACTAGTTCAGTCCCAGCTGTTGGGATGTTAGGATGTCATTCTTTGTAATAGCTGATAGCTGTAAATCTGTTTGACATGGTGTATGGTCTGGTTATGCACAAAGCGGTCAGCACAGACTGAGTCTAATTAATACAAGAGGCTGTAATTGGCCCCCAACCCACCACTTCTTAAAACTTAATACTCCTATTCATCTCAGTGCATTCCTAGCAACTGAGACTTAACATAGGACTTTTGTGTGTGTGTGTGTGTGTGTGTGTGTGTGTATTTTGGAAGCAATTTCAACCTACTAGAAAGTTTCCAAGAACAATACAGAAGAACCACTTTTCCTCTGAGCCGTTTGAAAGTAAGTTGCAGATCTGGTGCCCATTATCCCCAGGTACTTAATGGGTATTTGCTGCAAGCAAGAACCTTCTCACATAATCACAGCACAGCCTTCAAAATCAGGACACTTGTCCTAATAGCCACCGCTCCCTAATCACCCAGGTTTTGCCCCTTGTTCCAGTATGTCCTTACAGTGAAGGATCCAGTTCAGAAGCTTGAGTTGTAGTTAGTGGCCATGTCTCGAGTCTCCTTAATCTGGAACCGTATCTCAGTCAATCTCTGGCTTTCAGGACCTTGGTACTTAAGAGAATTTCTAGGTCAGTTACTTTTGAAGAATTTGATTTGGGTTTTGATGTTGCCTCATGATCCGTTTTGGGGTGTGCGTTTTGGCAGGAGCCCCATCCATGATGCTGGGCTCTTCAAGAGCACCTGCTGGTGGCCAGGGGTCCATTTGTCCGTTGTTGGTGGACTTGGTGAAACTTTTCTGCTGTGAAATTACCTCTCTCCCTTTGTAAATCAGGATGTTGTTGGGAGGCATTCTGAGACTGTGTACATACCTCATTCTTCTTCAAACTTTGAATTTCTTTTGTTTACATATTTATCTTATTTACATATGAGTCATTGTGAGCTCATGTTTTCCTGTTGTACTCAGTAAGCTCATGTTTTCCTGTTGTACTGGGCTAAGATCTATTACTTTCATTACTTATTTTGATGCTCATATTGTCCCAAGCTGGCCTCTGTGTCCCTCTGACACATCCTCATTATTTAGTACATCCTCACTTTCTGGCACAAGATTTTTCTAGACTCACCTGTTCTTACCCTGCCCTAGAATTAGCTCTTTCTCTGAGGAGCCTGGTTTCTTTGAGTGGAGAATGGTATTTAGAAAACCATTAGGGCTGGGCATGGGGTGTGCTCCCTCCTGTTGGGATGTTACTGCTCCTCCGTCCTTTCAGTAGACAGGAAGTGTGTGTGGGCATACACTCATACACATGCACACATTTGCCTATATTTGTTTCCACATCTCTCTGTATATGAAGAATGAGTTCACACCAGTCCTTCTGATTTCAGTCTGGTCCTTCATGGTGCACTCATGTGTTCCCTTTTCATATTTGTTGCTTCCCTCTTCCCTCTCTGACCGTGAGAAAGCTGCCTCCCATTTTCCATAAGGTATTTGCTCAAGTCAGTTTCCCTTCTGATACCACTTCCCATGTGTCAGACTCCATCCCTGGGCCACTGCGCTGTCCCCACCTGCCGCCTGCCTGCTTTGTCCTTGGTTGAGTTATTCAGCATGGAGGAAGAAAAGGAAGAGTCACAACTCTTTTAAAAGTGTTTTTCGCTTCATGTTTCTATTTTCCGTGCTCGTCTTACACTTGTCGCCACGTACCTGCTTGCCACTAGATGGTGAGGTGCTCACCAGGTTTGAGTTACGAGTGAGCCAGGAAGGATCTATCGTAGACACGGGTGAATAGGGGATTTTGATAAGGGAAAGTGCAGTCATTGCCTTTAAAGCCCCAGTAGAGCAGCCAGTGGGGACTGGTCATCTTTAAAACAAACTGGCTAAGGACCCCGTCTTTTGACCCCATGCTGATGTCATCGTTCCCCAGCCACTGTCCCTTGGTGGTGGTTTTGTTTCCCTTAGAGCAAATTTCTGATTTGAAGCCCTCTTACTCTGGGAATGGAAAACCATAGATATGTCAGTATCTGTTGGCATATTTTTATGAGCCATAGGTCTTTGAAAAGAGTATCTTCCTAGAACCCAGACTTTAGGTCACTGTTAAAGGACACAGCAGGTCAACTAGATCAGAAAAAAAAAAACAGGGAGGTGTCTCCTTGTTCCTGTCATTTCCAACTTTATCATTTGGCCCCATGGGATTTTTCTCCCTGAGGGCATTTTTTTTAATGTTTAAATATTCTTTTATTAATTTATTATTTTTTATATAATTTATTTTGGTATCATTAATCTACAATTACATGTGCAATATTATGGTTATTAAACTACCCCCTTCATCAGGTCCCCCCACCAACCCCATTACAGCCTCTGTCCATCAGCGTAGTGAGATGCTATAGAATCACGACTTGTGTTCTCTGATTTGTACAGCCCTCCCCGCACCCCCCCAACATTACTTCTGCTAATCGTACTGCCCCTTTTACCCCCTTGTCCCTCCCTTCCCACCCATCCTCCCCAGTCCCTTTCCCTTTGGTAACTGTTAGTCCATTTTTGGGTTCTGTGAGTCTTCTGCTGTTTTGTTCCTTCAGTTTTTTTCTTTGTTCTTATACTCCACATATGAGTGAAATCATTTGATACTTGTCTTTTCGACTTGGCTTATTTCACTGAGCATAATACCCTCTAGCTCCATCCATGTTGTTGCAAATGGTAGGATTTGTTTTCTTCTTATGGCTGAATAATATTCCATTGTGTATATGTACCACCTCTTCTTTATCCATTCATCTACTGATGGACACTTAGATTGCTTCCATTTCTTGGCTATTGTAAATAGTGCTGCAATAAACATAGGGGTGCATCTGTCTTTCTCAAACTGGGCTGCTGCATTCTTGGGGTAAATTCCTAGGAGTGGGATTCCTGGGTCATATGGTATTTCTATTTTGAGTTTTTTGAGGAACCTCCATACTGCTTTCCACAATGGTTGAACTAATTTGCATTCCCACCAGCAGTGTAGGAGGGTTCCCTTCTCTCCACATCCTCGCCAACATTTGTTGTTGTTTGTGTTTTGGATGTTGGCCATCCTCACTGGTGTGAGTTGATATCTCATTGTGGTTTTAATCTGCATTTCTCTGATGATTAGCGATGTGGAGCATTTTTTCATGTGCCTGTTGGCCATCTGAATTTCTTCTTTAGAGAAGTGTCAATTCATGTCCTGTGCTTCTTAATTGGGTTATTTGCTTTTTGTTTGTTAAGGTGCGTGAGTTCTTTGTATATTTTGGATGTCAACCCCTTATCAGATACATCATTTATGAATATATTTTCCCATATTGTAGGATGTCTTTTTGTTCTACTAATGGTGTCCTTTGCTGTACAGAAGCTTTTCAACTTGATATAGTCCCATTTGTTCATTTTTGCTTTTGTTTCCCTTGCCCGGGGGGATATGTTCATGAAGAAGTCACTCATGTTTATGTCCAAGAGATTTTTGCCTATGTTTTTTTCTAAGAGTTTTATGGTTTCATGACTTACATTCAGGTCTTTGATCCATTTGAGTTTACTTTGTGTATGGGGTTAGACAGTAGTCCAGTTTCATTCTCTTACATGTAGCTGTCCAGTATTTCCAACACCAGCTGCTGAAGAGGCCGTCATCTCCCCATTGTATATCCAAGGCTCCTTTATCAAATATTAATTGACTGTATATGTTTGGGTTAATGTTTGGATTTTCTATTCTGTTCCACTGGTCTGTGGGTCTGTTTTTGTGCCAGTACCAAATTGTCTTGATTACTGTGGCTTTGTAGTAGAGCTTGAAGTCAGGGAGCATTATTCCCCCTGTTTTATATTTCATTCTCAGGATTGCTTTGGCTATTCGGGGTCTTTTGTGGTTCCATATGAATTTTAGAATTATTTGTTCCAGTTCATTGAAGAAAGCTGTTGGTGGTTTGATAGGGATTGCGTTGAATCTGTAGATTGCTTTAGGTATAGTATAGCCATTTTGACAATATTTATTATACCTAGCCAAGAGTATGGGATGAATTTCCATTTGTTAGTGTCCTCTTTAATTTCTCTTAAGTCCCTGAGGGCATTTTCTTTCATCTCCTGTGGGGTTTGGAGACAGGGGCAGTCTGGGTTCACTACTGTGGCCCTTGTTTGGAAGGGGTCATGATCTTTAAATTACTAAACCAATAATCTTTCAGCTGGCCACTGCCCTTCATTATGGAAATCTTTCTCACTGACTTTGGGGGTTTTTGACCTCCCTGTTCTTCTACCCTGAGCCAGGCCCTCCCAGCTCTGGTGCTCATCCTGAACTTCCCACATTCTGAACTCTGTTCCTGCAGGTTCCCAGACCAGCTTTCTGTAGCTTTCTTCGTCTCAGGAGCACATGCCATTGGGTTTGGGCAAGAAGCCTTAGTGTTGCCCTTGACACCTCACTTGAACGCCGCCACATCTGGTTGTCAGCAGATTCTGTCAGTTCTGCCTTCACATCCTCAATGTGACCACATTCATTGCCTTTCCTGCCCCACCCTGGCCCAAGCCACCATCTTTATGGACCTTCCAGTTGGTCTCCTGCTTCTGCTGTGACCCCTTCCACACAGAAGCCGGGGTGAGCCAGCTAATGTGCAGGGCTGTTGGGGTCGCTGCTCTGCCTAGCGTCTGCCCTCCCTCCCCTCAGTGAGAACTGGGGCCCTTCCTCGGACCTGCCCGCTGCCTCCCCTGTTCTCTCTCACCTCACCTGCTGAATTGCCTTCACTCGCTCTGGCCACTCTGCCTCTTTGCTTTTTCTACACGCCCCAGGCATGCTCCTTGCCTTAGGGCTTTGCCATTGATTTCCCTGGTGCCTGCAGTACTCTTCCTGGAGGGCTCAGTGAGCCTCCTGCTTCCATTGGTTCTCACTTGAAATTCCCTTCTCAGAGGCCTGGGCAGCACTCTCTGCAAACTCCGCCCTTCCCCTGGCCTGTGAGTCCCCTTCTTTCTTTTTTGCTTCTTTCCAAGTACAGCATTTATCACTACCGCATACCATGTGTCTTATCTTGGATATCACCTGTCTCCCTGCCCTGGAAGGGCAGCTCCTTGCAGAGACCTCTGTTGTATTCTGTTCTCTGCTAGGTTCCTGCCTCCTGGAACAGCTGTGGCCCTTCCGTTGCGTGCTGGGTGAGTGTGTGAGCAGACACAGTTGGTCAGCAGTCCCACCTGGCTGTGTATTATTTCTGTGCAGTTCACCCTCATTGGGTGAAGAGGTTCTGTGTTCCCAGTTTTTTGCTGGAGTTCTGCTCAGGCTTCTTACCTGCTTGAGGTCCTTGTCCCTGCTTTCTTTCAGCCTCCAGACTGGCATCTCATTGCCTCCCTCCTCACACGGGCGACTTAGTGACACTGTGCACACCCTGCGCTTTCTGTCTGTGACGCAGCCCTGCTCAGCATGCTCCCCTTCTCGCTCCTGTTTCCACACTTCCAGCCCTGCTGGCTCAGATGCCGCCGGAGCTGGCTGCTACCCCCTCTAGTACTGGGACCCTCTCTGCGGCAGGGAGCACACTGTCGCGGCAGCATCCCTGGCCCTGTGCGTGTGCCCCTACTGCATGCTCTTCACCTGTGCTTTGTCTGGCTGTTGCATTTATGGTCCGCTTTCTTCTGGATCATGCCTCGAGGGCTGGGTCCCTCACCAACAGTCTGTGTTTCCTCTGCAGCACCTGACACTGTCTTATCCTTGGTAAGCAGATCTAAAATTGTATGATTTAATGGGTAGAATATCTTAATGTTATTGCAGTGACCTGTTTTCCGAAAACATAAAAGGTTTTATTTTTCTATTTGGGAGCGAAATGATTATACCTTAAGCACTTTTAAATTTAACTCCCCCCTAACCTTTTCTTTCTCTTTCAGTTACACAAAAGCTTGCCTTAATTGAGTGAAAGACTGATTTAAATCTTCTGACTAAAAGTTCATTTAATATAACACTAGAACTCTGTTCACCAGTGATTAGCTTTATCTTCTTTGACCAGTAATATTTAAGTGAAGTACATGCTTCATGTAATTGTATTCTTTGATACCCCATCCCGGCAAATACCAAGTATAAACAAAAGAAACTAGGGCCCATTTCCAAGCAGATTACTATGAAAGATGTTGATGTGGTTCCTGGTTCTCATTGTTTTTCTTCGTGTTGATACAGAAATAACTTTAAAACATGTTTTGAAAGATAGCTGACATTGTATTGGTTTTAGGTGTATAGCATATTGATTAGGCATTTACATGTATTATAAAGTGCTCACCATGATAAGTGTAGTTACCATCTGTCACCAGAATTACTGTAGTACCATTGGCTATATTCTCTACAATGTACTTTTCATCCCAGTGACTGATGTATTTCATAATTGGAAGTGTAGCTCTTCACCCTCTTCACCTGTTTCAGCCGTCCCTCCACTCCTCTCCCCTTGGGAAACCTGCGGTTTGTTCTCTGTTCTTATTAGTGTATTTCTGGGTTTGTTTTGTTTTGCTTTTGTTTGCACATTTGTTTTGTTTTTTAGATGCACATGTGTAAGTGAAGTCGTATGTTATTTGCCTTTCTCTGCCTGGCTTATTTCACTGAGCATAGTGCTCTCTAGGTCCATCCGTGTTGTCACAAATGGCAAGATTTTCTTTTTTATGGCTGAGTAATATTCCATTGTGTATATGTACCACATTTTCTTATCAATTTATCAGTGGATACTTATGTTGTTTCCGTATCTTGGCTATTATGCTGCAATAAGCATGGGGTGAATATACCTTTTCAAATTAGTGTTTTTGTTTTCATTGGGTAGATAACCAAAAGTAGAATTACTGGTTCTTTAGGTATAAGGTTAGATGTTTCTTGAGGCAGGCCTTAGAACTTCCCTTTTAGAACTGTTTTTGCTGTGTCCCAAAGACTTTGAACCATTGTGTTTCTGTTTTTGTTTGTCTCCACACATTTTTTGATTTCCTCTTTGATTTCTTGGTTGACCATTGGTTGTTTAGTAGCATGTTGTTTAGCCTGACACAGAAATTACTTTAAAAATTTTGTGGAACACATTCCACGAACTTCGGTCTCCAGTGCCAGAGATAGGCCCGCTTTTCAGGGTTGTTTATTACCACAATTGAAAGTCCTATAAACTTTAAATATTCCTTTGACACCCTCACTTTACTTTTATGAGTATTTTCCTGTTTACATAGAAGCACATGTGCATAGTTCCAGAGTCCACAAAGGCCTTGTT
>JAQQAC010015468.1:4200734-4295259 GCA_029783875.1 Phataginus tricuspis
CTCGGCAAGGGGCTAACTCCTTGTACCGTGTTTTCTTTTTAGAAACAAGTAGCAGTACAGGGCCTACCGTGTTTCCGGGATCTGTCTTCCCCCTGCTGGATTATTTATGTTCCCGGTGTGATCTCTACAACGAATTTTTCTGGGCATGCTGCAGCCAGCATTGCTTTTTTATTGCTTCTCTGTTTTTCATTGTGAAAGAATGGTTCTTTTTCCTACAAGTCAGATTATTTTGAAAGGTATTTATACCCACATGTGATTTAACTCTCAAATAACATCTTTCTTTAGCAAGCTTACATCACAAACTTCTCCTGTTGCTTCTGGTAAAGAAATAATCTGGTTTTGTAACGTATTTATTAGCAGGTTAAATTTCTGTAAGTTGAGGCTTCAGGTAAAATTACATGACAGTAAAAACCCTTTTATGTTCTTTTCAGAGAATTGGTAGGAAATATCTCAAAATCTGGAAAGGCATACTTTGAATAATTTTAAGGCAGTGTCTGTTAAAGAAGATGTGTGAAGAACATGATTTCTATGGACATTAGTTCATAGGTATTAATTTTACAGTAGAAATGTTTTAAAGTTATTTCCCAACCTTTTGTCTGGAAAATGAGTGAAATTTATGGGGAGTTAAAGTGCTGATTGGGGAAGCACCCTAGGGAGGAAGAGCTACAGATGACAGGAGATAAGGAATATGAACTAGAAGCAAAGCAAAGCTTCATGAGTGGATGATCATTGTTCCTCCTTCTCTTTGGCTGCCAGGATGCTCAGGACCAGCATGCTTACTATACCTGGTGTTGTTTGTGATCCTTATTTTTCTCATTTATTTTATCCTTTCTTATTTCTGAAGCTGCCTTAAAACTTTTATTTCCCTGAAAGAAGTGACGAGTAACTAAATAAAAATGAAATAAGATGTTTTGTGATTGTGTCAAGCATTCATTTTATCTTATAACGCGGATGTTTTTTGACCTCTTATTCAGATAGCACATAACTAAATCCCACTTGGCGCTGTCACTGTGCCATAATGTCTCCATTTGCTTGTTTTGTAGATTGGCTCACAGAGTGATTGCTCCTTCCCGTTGGACTTCAGTTCTGTGGTGCAAATGGAATATAGGACTCAGGTGTCTGGCCCAGAGTGAGAGGAGCCTGAGGTCCAAGATGGAGAAGAAACGAAGAAAGAAATGAGAGCCTCTGTTCAGGCCGACCACAAAAGGCCATGAAATTGAACTTTTATTTACGTTGGACAGACTGTAGAACAGTGGATTGGTAATGTTTCAGCTAGCTGAAACAAAAGTTAACTTATAATCAAGCAGGAAAAAAGTGTGATTTGAATTTATGCAATTTTATGATCACATTCACTTAAGACCATGAAGCTTGTCAACATCTGGCTGCTTCTGCTGGTGGTTTTGCTCTGTGGGAAGAAACATCTGGGTGACAGACTGGAAAAGAAATCTTTGGAAAAGGCCCCGTGCCCTGGCTGTTCCCACCTGACTGTGAAGGTGGAATTCTCCTCAACAGTTGTGGAATATGGTAATGGTATTATTTTGAATGTCAGGGACACCCACCCCCTCATACATTTTTTCAAACTTACTTTAAACAGTAGCTTTTGCCAAAAAACATTTCTGTCTTTTCTGTAATAAATTTCAAGTGGAGTGAGTTTGTAGTGCTTGGCTGCTAAATTGGCCGAGGTTTGTTTTCCCAGCACAGTTAGCTGATGCCAAGCGAGTAAATCATACTCTGAGTCATTTCCCTGAGATGCGAGTCCACGGGGCAGGTGCCCGTGTGGCCGGCGACGGGGAGTTCGGAGGTGCTGCAGGTCATGCTCTGATGTTCAGGCCAGGTGTGAATAACCAAGCAAAGCGTCTTGAGTAATCTGCTCTAAATTGTGTTATTCTTTTCAGTAAAATAAAACTGAGCCTTCACTTCTCTGAATTCCTTTTTCCTGTTTGAAAAACTTACCTAGGTTTCTTTGCCGTCCATTCAAACTTTTGTTAATATTTGCTTTTTGATAAATAGCACAGATAACTGACTTTGAGGGAGGTGTTCTGTTCGGGGATTCATGCAGATCAGTCAGACTCAGCAGTTTCTGCAGCCGCTGCCCAGGGGGTTTAGACAGTCTTCTTGCTTACCATTTCCACTGTAGGTTTTAAGATACGTATGCTTTCTTTTCATGGGGAAATTATAGATATTCTTATGTTATGATGTACGTACATAAATCCTCTTTTTTTATTTGTGGTTGTTGATTTCAGAATACATTGTGGCATTCAATGGATACTTTACAGCAAAAGCTAGAAATTCATTTATTTCAAGTGCCCTGAAGAGCAGTGAAATAGACAATTGGAGAATTATACCTCGAAACAATCCATCCAGTGACTACCCTAGTGATTTTGAGGTGATTCAGATAAAAGAAAAACAGAAAGCGGGGCTGCTAACCCTTGAAGACCATCCCAACATCAAACGGGTGACACCCCAACGCAAAGTCTTTCGCTCCCTCAAGTGCACCGAGTGTGAGTACCGGGGCCTCGGGCTGGTCTCTGCCAGTTCCTGCTTCCCGTGGGCTTTGAGCGCGAACGTACACATCACACCTGATGTGCTCCACCACCCTCCCTGCCCCAACCTGATTTGGAAAATTTTCAAACTGGCAGAATAGTTGAAAGACAGTACAGCAAGTGCCCACATCCCTTCATCTGGTTTCATCATTGTGAACACTTTCTTGTCAGGGATTTAAAAAACACAAAAGAGGCTTGGTGCTGTCCTGGTAGGAAGAAGACTGGGAGTCTGCGATGGAACTGATAGTGAGCGTTGTTTCTGGGAAGTGGTGCTCCCCCAGGTCTGCGCAGAGCCTCCATACTGTGAGGCCGTGATCCCGACACGCTGAAATGAGAGGTGCTGTTGTGGCATCTCTACGTGCATTTTGCTTCTGTCTGTGTGTGTGTGTGTATTTTTCAAGGCACCTTGCAAGGCGTTCCCATTTAATTTTGTTTTTAGTAAGCCTTCGCAGGGCTTGTGAAGTCGTAAGCTGTGCAGGTGTGAGGGTGGAGGAGTCTCTTTTCAGCTGGAAGGCTTAGTCCTTCCTGCTTCTTTACAGTGTGTGCTTGTCAAGATTGAGTTTATTTTAAAGTAATAAATGGCATTTTTATTACATAATAGTTTCCAGGGCATATGCATTACCAAAGGAAAGTCTTTTTTCCTGTTTCTCATAAACTGGGTAACAAGTAACTAGTTCTGTTACATGTACTGGCATTACTTTCATTGGAAGAAAAAAATTTTGCTTTTCTTCCTTTGTCTGTCATATACTATGCCTGAGAACCTCTGAGGTTTAAAAAAAACAGCCAAGGGAACATGCTAATTTGCACTGTGTGAGAAGCCAGTTCGCGAGTCACCTTAGGCTTCAGGTGCCTGACTTGAGAGCTCTTCTGGTCCAGACTTTCTGTGATGCTTCTACTCTAACAAGCAGCAACCTCAGAGCAGTCCAGGAAGAGAAAACAAATCAGACCTTGTACAGTTAGCCAAAAATGTACACTTGGCTTTTTTGTTTTGTTTTATTTTTTATCTTAAAGATGTCTAGAATAAGAAACCTGGAGATGCCTGATTTTAGCACAGCAGTCCTTGAATCTCAGGGTCGAGCTTCCTTTCTGTATACTTCTGGTTGTCAGACTCTGTGCTTGGTCCTGTAAGGAAGGAAATAGTTTGCTTCTGACAGGCCAAATCTTTCTTGTTCTTTGTGACCTTGCGTGGCAAACAACTTTAAGTTTCAACTTTTCTCATCCAAAAAATGGAGATGATACTCCCTACCTCATACAGCTCTGACGAGATGAAATGGTGTATGTGAAGAGAGCTTAGCAGTGCTTAGGATGTTGACAGTAGACATTGACCATCACTTATTTCTGTGGTGTTACTATTGTTTGCTTCATTTGGGGCTGAAACCTGTCTCCCTCTGGATCCCGTCCCTGGCTGTGTCTGTGGGCCTTAAGACAGAGCTGACTGGTTTTTCTATAAGACATTATGTAAAGGTGTTTGGAAGATATCCATGGTGTCCCCCTTGACAGATTCTTCTCTCCAGGAAAATAAAAACCTCCATTTCCTTGAACAGGTACTGTTAGGACTTAGTTTCAAGTCCCCTTGTCATTTGATTACTTTCCTTTCAATCCTCTCCAGTTTTTCTGACTTCCTCTTAGAGCACAGCCGAGCACTGAATTCAGTGCCTCAGGTACAGTGTGGTCTGCCTCAGCTAAGGTGGAGCAGACCCTCCCTCCCTTGTTCTAAATATCATTCTCCAGTGAGCCCTCCAGGACTGTCCCTTGCTGTTGATTTAAAGAACAGTCCACACAGGAAGTTCAGTGCAGAAAGATTTCAGTTAGACTGTGCAGATAATTGCTAAGTGCAGATATTTCCTCAGGTCCCTATACTTTCATAGACATAGCCTGTATGACAAGAATAAATATGGTAGTAATTTGCTTTAGAGATAGAACTTCATTAGTCTTTACAGATTTGTTTTTCTTAAAGCTGATTTGAAATACGATTTTTCTTCAGTGTAACATCGTCTTTGAATGGTAAAGGGACAACTCTGGTGGTATTTCTTTTGCTTTTTCCTCCATTTTTAAAGAAGTAAGGTATTTACAGATAATAAATTCATGTTTTCTAGTGCACAGTTCATCCAGTTTTGATAAGAGTAATGTTAGGTATTCACCAACAAACTCAAGATATAACACTTCATCACCTTCAGAATCCCCCCAACTCCTTTATAGTTTTTTTGCTTTTAGAAAGGTGACCCTCTAGTCAATAAGCACATTGCAGAAATTGAGCAATATACAGTGAGGAGAAGGTCCCGTTGATGTTCAGCCAGACTTGGGGTAGTGGGACAACATGCCTTTTCTGTTGGAGAAATCCAGTGCCGTAAACTTCACAATTGGCTAGTGGCCATTTTCTTTTTTTTCCCCCTTCTGATTCAGTGAGAACAAGTTGCTGATGCAGAATTGGACATTTCTTCAGTTTTAGTAGCATGATTGACTTTATTTCTTTAAAAGTGGTCCTTGTACCAGTCTTTCTATACCTTACATTGGTTAGATAATTCCACGTAAAGAACTGTTTAGAATAGTATGATAGCTAGATGGTGTCCTGTAAAGCATAACTGCCTTGAGGAAGCCCCGCTGGTAAAGGCAGACAGTCCCGCTTTCTGTCAGGCAGGATCCCAGAGGGTAGCCCTGCCTGTTTATAACGTTGTTCTTCCCACCGGGTATCATGACATGGGGCTTTCCCTCTCCTGACCTTCCTCTCCTTGGCTCTAGCTGACCCCATGGTGCCCTGTAATGGAACCCGATGGAGCCAGAAGTGGCAGTCGTCCCGTCCCCTGCGAAGAGCCAGCCTCTCCCTGGGCTCTGGGTTCTGGCACGCCACCGGAAGACACTCTAGTAGACGGTTGCTGAGAGCCATCCCGCGCCAGGTCGCCCAGACGCTGCAGGCAGACGTGCTGTGGCAGATGGGCTATACAGGTGTGTGCTGTGAGCCTGGGAGCAGCGGAGGCCTGGTGTCGGTGGAGTCTCCCTCTCTCCGGTGTCCAGTGCTGGAGCCATGTGGCCACGGGCATCCGTCCTCACTATTGGTTGGGCTGGACACATTCAACTGCCTGTGGTCCTTGACTCCTGTTGTGCTGGACATCTGTTTCTTTGGCTTTTCTAGTTAAGTCTTGTTCCCCTTTTTTGTCTTATTTTTCTGTATCATTGCTAAGGTTAGAAGGGGTAGACTGTGGAGCATTTCTCTCCTGTCGACTCATGTGAGCACACACAGCACTGCTCACAGCCAGAGCCGGCTGGCCATGCAGAGGAGTCCGGCAGTTTCTCAGAGAATGAGAGCAAATCCAAAGATGGTTACTGCGATGGGCAATACCACGAGAGTGAGTTTGTCACTTGAGTGTGTGCTCTGCGTGCAGAACGGCTGTGCGCCAGACTGACGCACTGTGTCCTTGTGTCAGAACAGGGAACAATAGTAATGACCAGCCACATCCTGTGAAATAAAACTCAGGACCAGTACGATTTTTCCCTCACTGTTTCGTCTACCCCAGTTTGTCTAGGTGTCTGTACTTCCTTCTCCAGAACTTGGAGACCGTTCTCCGTTGATTTCCTTTGCCTCCCACGCTTCAGAATGTCTGATAATACTGAAACTTTAACACCAGGGAGACTGACATTTTATGGAAATGATTGGCACTCCTTGTTCTTGGTTTTATCTTTTTAGGGTGAGACCTCCTTCATGAAACAGATTTTTTAATCATCAGGAAAGCATTTTTCATTCCCCCAAACCAAATGGTTTTCAATTTTATGTGTGCATTTTTAAAAAGTAAGCAATTTATTTTAATAATTATCTCAGTATATTTGATTATTTAATACAGTATTGATACATAAACAGAACTCTTACACCAGAGAGACATTACCTTCATTATATGTTAGCTGTTAAGTAATACAAGTGTTTTGTATTTTTCCTGCATGTTTTCCAGGATATCTTGATCTGACATCAATTTTATTTCACATTGGTGCTGATGGCTTGGGCCAGTATCTGAAATAGACTCATTAATTATAGAAAAGTGTTAAGTACAGTGGTTTCACTTAACATGTGATTACCCTCATGTGTTGTTGACAGCCCCTTCACAAAGCTTGTTGTCAGTGAGCAGCATTTGAGTACAGTCCCCGTCCTCGTCAGGAACAGACCAGCTTCCCTCTGCCCTGTAGGTGTGCTCTTCGTGGGTGCTCTTAGCCCTGGAAGCCTCTCTGAGGATATGAGGGGATGGCCACCTGGGAGAAATCACCAGGAGAAAATGAGTCCCCGGTGGGAGAGTGGGAGGGGTGGCATGGAGGGGCATCCAGAGAGATTCTCGGTTTATGCTCAAGCTGAGCAGCAGATGTTGGCCTCACCCGCTGCCCCCTCTTCTTGGTCTCGGCCCGTCCAGGGTCCCTGGGGCACTGGACCTGAGTTGTGTTCCCTGGCAGGCTTTGGCCCTCCATGGTGTGTCATTCTTTTTGGGTCCCGAGGAGGAATGTATTTTATAGACAAAAACCCCAAAGGACGCCTCTGTGAACATGATCCCGCTCATCTCCTCCCGGATAAGGTGCTAACGTAAGGGTTGCCGTCTTTGACACTGGGCTGAGTGAGAGGCATCCGCACTTCAAGAATGTGAAGGAGAGGACCAACTGGACCAACGAGCGCACGCTGGACGACGGTGGGTTCCACACGGGCTGTGGGTGTGAGAGGCGCCCCCGGTCTGCACGGGCTTCGTGCCTCCTCCTGCCCTCCGTTTTGTGGTTTGGAGTATATTTTCCTGTGTGCTACTGATTAAGTAGTCCACATACAACAGTTTTTAGACAAACCTGTTGGCATCACAGTTTTTATCACACCTGTTGGCAGAGACCTAAGTGCCTCAGAGGGTGTTGGGAAGCCACGTTTGAGGAGGGGGATGCCCGGCAGAGGGGCACTTGTTCTCCGTCTTGGAGGGAGCGGGAGCGCTAGACCCCTGGAGGGGCAGGGGCGTGGGGCAGCTGAAATTCTCGGACTGGGATGAGGAGAGTGAGTTGTTTGAATCGGTGGTTTGAGACGTGGGTGTTGGTGCCCGTTACCAGCTGTGTTCTGTGACTTCTTCCCTGTGGGCGCAGGGCTGGGCCACGGCACGTTTGTGGCGGGCGTGATAGCCAGCATGAGGGAATGCCAGGGCTTCGCTCCAGACGCGGAACTTCACATTTTCAGGGTCTTCACCAATAACCAGGTGGGTGTTTTGAGGACCCCTGAAACTTAAGGATTGATACTGAAATGTAAAAAGGAAGAACTCCAGAAGGCACGCATTCCTTTAGAAGCAGTGCAGGTCAGTGAGCTGGCTCAGCATGTGTGCTGTGCAGTCCCTCCACTGTCTCTGTGTGGCTGTGCTCCCTCCCTACCACCCCCTTCGTGGGCTTCACTTGACCCTGGAGGCCACACTCCCAAATCACCGAACGCAGCGATTCCTTGACTTCCCATTTCTTCTTCCCCATTGGGCTTGCCCAGGGCTTCTGTGTCCCCAAGTCTCGGACACATTTCTTGCTCTTTCTTCATGAGAATAATCATATGTGGGTATGTTTGCTGCCCCTACTGGACCGTGACTGCCTGAGGGTCACTGGTGTGTTCCAGCTCCTTGCCTCTCACTGTTCACATGGAAACTAGTCATAGAAGAGGGAGGGTCCTATGTATATTTACTTTGAAATTTTAATTTTTGTATAGATAATACATAGTTCAAAAGTATCTAAAGGAACACAGGGAGAATCCTCCCAGCCCTGTCCCCATCAGGCAGCCATCTGCCTTATTGTCCACGTCTCCCATGTGATAGTTTCCTAGTTTCTTGTGTCCCTCCTCCTGGAATTTCTTTGGCATATACAAGCAAATATAAATATGTAGTCTTACTTTAAAAGCCTTTAAAAAACAATTCTTAATTATTACAGTGATCCTATTTCCAGTTTGAGTTTAATCTTATCTTTCATAAAAACGTCTAAGCTGTGATATGCAAAGTAATTTGACTTGTATCAGGAAACAGGAGGAATTAAACATCAGAGAAATAGTTCTGTGAAATACCTTTTAGTGATGCCATTTATCCTTCGGTCTATTTAGGAATAAAGAATACGATACAAATGCACTGAATTATTTAGAAACATTCAGTAGAAGCATTTTAGGGTACATTGTTTTAGAAGAGGGGCAGCTAGACATTTGGTGTTTTACCTAGAGGGGCACACTAATATCAGAAGCTATACCTTAGGTGGGGGGGATCAGCTGCCCTCAGAACACAGCCCTCCCTGGCGTCAGCTCCGGAAGCTGAGGATTTATGGTGTGGTGTGCTAGTTTATATTTCAGAGCAGGTTCTTGGGATTTACTTTTAAGTTAGTACTTCATGCTGCTAAGCATCTATACTCTTGCAAATAGAAACTGTGTTGTAGCACTTTGAAACATCTAAGGAACTGTTTTGAAACGAACCAGGTATCCTACACCTCTTGGTTCCTGGACGCCTTCAATTATGCCATCTTAAAGAAGATGGACGTGCTGAACCTCAGCATCGGGGGCCCCGACTTCATGGACCATCCCTTTGTCGATAAGGTTGGTTGCTCTGCACAGAAGGATGTGTGTTTTTGGTAATAGCACCTGCTCTTTCACGTGCTTCATCTCCTGTGTGCGAGGTGACTGCTTTGTGAGACTGGGCGGACGACGATGGGGACTTCGGGGACTGCATCAGAAGCAGCACACAGGGCCTTGCCAATTCCTTCTAGTTGAAGCACAGAGCCCATCATGGCCGAGCGTCCCCCAGAAGCCAGGATCTGCCTGGCTCACTGCATCATCCTAGAGCTGGGATGTTACAGCCCCTAAGCAGGCTCATCAACAGACACCATGCTTATAATAGCTAGTGTTACATTTTCAGGGGGATCTCTTCTTTAAGACTAATCTTAGAAATTGTGGTTATTTTTGGAAAATTATATGTTGATAATTTAAAAGTGGCATGCTGTCATAAATAAATGTTTGCTGATTTTGTAGGTGTGGGAATTAACGGCTAACAACGTGATCATGGTTTCTGCCATTGGCAATGATGGTCCTCTTTATGGGTAAGTATCCCATGGGGATGACCTTAGAAGTGTTTTTTTCCGTGAAAGAGCTGCAAAGCTGTTGTCTGTCTCTGTATCTATCTGTACCTGTTGATATCTAGTTAATTTTGTGGAATTTGCATCATACAAAAAAACAGTGTAATGAACCTTAGGTTACCCACCACCTACTTTAGCAGTTGTCAGTTCAAGGCCAGTCTTGTTTCTGGTTGTTTATTTTTTTGTAAATAGTAATTCGGAGGTATAAAGTTTTTATTGTACTTTTTTTCTCTGCCAAAACCAGTCAAGGAAGTAAATCTGTTAGAGATGATATGTGGATTCCACAGTATTTATTGAGATCCACTCTGTACAAGCAGAGGGGTGAAGATGTAAATAAGACGAGGTGCTGTCTGCCTCCTTTTTAGGAAAGATGATATACAAACACAACAAAACCAGCTCAGGGGAGAAAGTGCAAGGTGGTGTAACAGAGACAGACGGTGCTTTGAGGGTTGCTGAGGGGGATCAGAGGGAAGCGGAGAGAATGGTGCTGGGTTGTCGTGAACTAAAGCAGCATGAGATGTGAATGCGAGCTTATTCAGAGTTAGGGGCCCGGGCTTGCCTTGAGTGGGGATGTCAGAAACCAGAGAAGTGGCAGGTGGGAGGAATATATAAAGCGCAGATGAGAACCCGGTGAGATCACCGAGTCACTGAATCACAGGCAGTAAACTTCCCACCTGCAGCTCTGGCTGTTACTCTCTAGGTACTGGATGTAGATGACCTTGTGCTGAACCTCAGCCTCCTTTACTGGGTGCCCAGGATGTGTGTATGTTGGTGCTGTGACCAAGGGTTTACTGTGACCACAAAGGAAAAGAGAAAATACCGAGTCTGCCCTTGCTGCACCGTAATCCGTTATAGGGAGAGAAGAGCACGTGCATTCCCTCCCGTGTGCACGAGTCTCTTTGGGGCCCACGGCGTGGATGTGCACTGTGCCTTCAGGAACACTCACTGCATCTTGCGGTGCCAGCCCAGGAGCGTGTGCTGGGGAAGCAGTGGTCTCAGGGACTGACTGGCTTATTCAGAGAGTCAGGGTCTAGGATCAGGCTGAATAGGAAGCAACTGTCGTTATAGATCAGAAGTCATGCATCTTGGCAGCCATGTTTCCACCCTAATAGTGTGTCAGTGATCCTGTCTCCTTGGGAGGGGCCCGGGGTTCTAGCAAAGTATGTTGTGACTCGTGGGTGTTAGTGGCAGAAACACCCTAACTATAGCTCTGCTGGGAAAAGCAGCAGTGGCTTGGTGATCTCACCAGGGTTCCTTGTCTGCCCTTTCAAGTATCCCTCCCGCTTGCCCCCTCTCCCATGTACAGTGTCCCCACTCAGGCCCAGCCCTCATCAGGCTGTCGGTGGGTTTCACAGCTGTCTTCCTGCCTGGGTGGCAGGAAGGGTGGGTGCGGCCGCCCTGCTGTGCCCAGAGGAAGCAGTCAGCGGAGGGATAGCATGCAGGTGCCAGGTGGCAGCTGCTCCTTTTCCTTCCTTTGTTCTGCGCTTCTACTGTGAAGGCAGTTTTCTTATTCATGAATGTGCAGTGGATCATTATTGCCTGATTAAATTCAGATTTTTCTTTTTGGTTTTCAAGGTCCTCAGCATACCAGCCTGGAATTGGCAAACTTTCTGTAAAGGATCAGATAGTAAATATTTTAGGCTTTGCAGGCCATATGGTGTGTTCGTTTCAACTCCTCAGCTGCCCTTGTAGTGTGCATGCAGGCTCAGCCGGGTGTGAACTGGTGGGCGTGGCTGTGTTCCGGTAGAAGGGTCTGCAGAGACAGGTGTGGGCCTGATAGGGCCCGTGGCCAGCATTCGCCAGCTGCAGCCTGCAGCTCTTGGCCCAGCTGTCTTGTCCTCTGCCCTGTGCACATCCTCCTCACATCCAGTCTCCTGCGTCTCCCTGTGGTAACAGTGTTTACCTCCTCCTCCACCACCTGTTCCTGCTGCTGACCCTCCCAGCTTGCCTGCTTTCTGCTCACATCTCTCTTACCAGCTCTCCCACTGCAGTTCTGACTGCTTTGCCACACATGAGTCACATTTCTGAAACCCCTTGACTTCTCTGGGCAGTCACATGCAGTGGCTCCTGTCAAAGCATTTTTCATCTTCAGTGGGTTAGAGGAGAGCCGTGGAGAGCACAGCCCTGCTTCCAAGCCGGGTCTGCCCACAGAGCCGTCCAGAGGTCTGGCACTTGCCAGCTACTTGATAGTGCAGGAAAAACTTGTGCCGTTACCGCGCACTGCCTGGGCATCACGTAGAGCTAGTCAGACAGCGGTAACGTGGTCAGATTGCAGAGCCATTTATCACAGGCCTCACGCCGCCAATCCCTCTGCAAATAATGCTCCCATCCCCAGATATACCAATTGCTGTGAGCTCTCTGGGGTCCTGCACCCCTGACACACTTAGACTTCATGGTGCCGGGGAGCCTGCAGTTTCAGCTTCCCCCCTTTTCAGCAACAAAGATTTCTTACACTTTCCCTTATGTTTTAAGGGTTTGAAACACACTTTAAGTATTATAGGGAGTGACAGGTGGAGGGTGGGAAGGTGGCATTTTTTTGTGTCAACTTCAGTGGGAAATTTTGTCAGTAACTTCTCTACTAATCTCTGATCCTTGATTTCATAGAAATTTATAACTTTCCAGCATTAACCAATAAAAAATAGTCACTTTGGTGCCTCTGAACAACCATCTAATAGCATGTTGGTGGCCATTGAGCTAAGAAGGCAGTTTGGGGGTGGCTCGTTGTGGTTTAACGTAGTTGGTTTAAAAGCACACGTTCTAGAATCTTGCTACAGTATCACTGAAGTCACTTGAAATCAGTTGCCATCATCGAGTTGTCAGTTGTTTTTTTTCTGTAGCAGAGCTGTAATAGATAAAGCTCAGAAATGCAGTTTTAAGACTTGGCATTTTCTACTTTCAAATAGTTCAGCTTCTTCCTGACGTTACAGTGGAAACGTTATAGTATCTTTCTTCATTCACTGTAATTTCTTGGCGGAGTTAGTGCCCCTGAGGCATTGACGAGGATCATGTAGTTTTCCTTGGCGTCTGAGGGAGGGCTCACAATGATGGCATGAGTTGACCCCACTGAGGGCTCGTGATTGTGGTCATGGTTCAACCCCACAGTGCCCATGAGGGTGGTCGTACACCCTACAAAAGACTAGTGAGAACTGCCTCCTCCTGGCATGGCAGAAGACCCTGTGACCACCACTTGCTTCCTGGAGGCAATGTGGGTGCGCCTGGAGCAGCCTGAGGGTGCGGGTGTGTGCATAGGCGATGAACTCTGACAGTGTGAGAGACGGGGTGAGAGAGGAGGGAGTCTTGGGCCAAAGTACCCCAAGTTAACAGGAGAGGAAGGAGGAGAGGGTGCTTCAGGAACGAGGGAGTGACCCGGGCCAGCGTGAAGGCAGCAGTGAGCAGGGCCTTGCATGGAGCAGACAGACGGTCGGCCGTGAGGAGCTGCACAGCTGTGCGTGCCTGCTCACAGAAGGGCCTGGGACCACTCAGACTATTCTGGTAATATTTGCCTGGATTTGAATTACTTGTTTAAAGTGATTTCTCTGCCTTTGTGTTTGTGCCTCAATTTAGCACCCTGAACAACCCTGCTGATCAGATGGATGTGGTCGGCGTGGGTGGCATTGACTTTGAGGATAACATTGCCCGCTTCTCTTCAAGGGGAATGACTACCTGGGTAGGCTTTTCATCATCAGTGAGGTGTTCCTCATGGAAGAGCCTGAGGTGTATTTCCACATGTGTAGAAGCGCCGTGGCATTCACATGTGGAACAGCCTTAAGGATGCCTGCTGGACCACAGTGCTCTGGGCAGCCCTGGGGTCTCGGTGGTGCTCCCCAGTTCCACTTCTTTATTCTGAGTAAATCACTCTTCCGGTCAGCTGGATTCATGCCCACTGTCCTAACCAGTAGGAAGGTGAGCAGCCTTCCTCAGTGTTGGTGGGATGATTTTTTGGCCTTAAGAAGCAAGAGAAGGCAGTGAGAATGGCTTAATACCGCCTCTGCTACCAGGGAAATCATTGATTTAGCTAGACACAATTGAAGTAACTCGAGCAATTTAATTCATTCAGCTACTTGGGATTTAATATGCAAAATCCATCTTCCTTTACCCATCAGAACAGCGTTAGATTCAAAATTAGATGCTCCCTGGGGCAGCACTTGGGTACCCTGACCTGCCCCTCTTGGCCCTGGGGCCAGACCATTTCTCAGGACCCACGATGTCATGTCTGTGGCATTTTGATAAATGATCCTGTATAATCTTCAGAGCTGCAGTTGGGGGTACCTTCAGTAACCTCAGTGTCCCCCAAATGGATACAGCGTCCACTTATGTTGGATTGATAGAAAAGCCTTTTTCCACTTCAGATTGGTACACTTTTTTCTTAGAGTGTATGATCCTACTGTAATTCTCATTTTGCCCCAATTTCCAAGAAATTTAAGAGAATGCTTACCCAAAATCTGACCTCAAGTTACTTGTACAGTTAGAACTACCATTCTAAGTGGTTTCACTTTACCCCCTAGCAAAAAATATATATATATATATTTTTTAATTTTCTGATTTTTCTAACATATTTCTAATTTTTAAATTTTCTAGAGATAAAGCAGTTTCCAGTTTCGTCTTGCATGTTGGCAAAGTTTAAAATACTTACTTCTAATTGCTTGATGGCATTACTGTTATGCTGGTTATTATAAAACATACCAACAATAATTTTATTTTCTACGTTGTCATTTAAGCTTGTTTTCTTAATAAGTAAACATTATAGTAAATGTCAGCCTAAAACCATTCCCTCACTGAAGTTATGCTGCATTTAAATAACCTGTATTTCTCTTTGGGTTTCACTGACTCCTAATTACATGGAGCAGTGTACCTCGTGTGCCGTGATGGACACCAGGCTACTTTCATCCACAGGAGCTGCCAGGAGGCTATGGCCGGGTGAAACCTGACATTGTCACCTATGGTGCAGGAGTGAGGGGCTCTGGTGTGAAGGGGGGGTGCCGGGCCCTCTCAGGGACCAGCGTGGCTTCTCCAGTGGTCGCCGGTGCGGTCACCTTGCTTGTAAGGTGAGTGTTGCTCAGAGAGAAAGTGGTGCCGGCAGACCAGGAGCTGAGTTGCTTGTCATTGAGTAGGTGTGAGAGTTCAGGAGCGTGTCACACACCTTACTCCATCTCTATTTCTATCTCCATGGAAGAGGTCAAGTCCCTTCTCTCATAGAGCATTCTTGTGGTTAGGTGTTGTACGTGTGAACATACCGCAGACTCTAACTGCAAAGCACCTTGCGGAGGCACAGTACCTCTTACTGTTTTTTGGTTTGAGTTCTGTTTTTGTTTTGGTATGTTTTGTTTGAAGACTTTATTTTTTTTAAGAGCAGTTTTAGATTCACAGCAAAATTGAGGAGTGCATAGAGATGCCCCTGTGCCTCGTGCCCCAATTTCATTTGTCTTTAATATACCATTTTTGTACCACAGTTGTACTTGTTACATCCAAACAAGTGTGTGTATCAGGTAGGGAACAGAAAGTGAGAGGTGCTTCCCTGGGGAGTCACCTCTTAATGTGCTGTTAGCTGAGGAGCTGTCAAGCCAGGCGGTGGGCCTGTTTCTCTGTGTAGTTTGTTTTTTCTCTTTGTGTCATTGAGTCCCATGTATAGTCAGAATGGAGCTTAGTGACTGGCCCTTAATTTTGAAGATAGAAAAGAAAGTCCTCATACTTGACCAGAATTGATGCTTATATGCTCCACGTTAGTCAGACGGGCCATGGCACCCAAAAAGTTACAGAGCTGTCTCTGCAGCTAGTGTTATTTTATATTTTCCCCCAAAATAACTTTTTCTGTCTAGGTGTGCTTTATTTGAACTTTTGTGTTGTGATGACATCAAACTGCTTATTTGAAAGTTATTATATTCTGTGTTAATTTCAAAATTAAAACGGAAATAGTCGTGAATGTTTTTATATTTAAAATTCTCTTCAAGAGCTAGTCAATTTCAGTTGAGTTTAGCTTCTAGTGCCAGGGATTTTTTTTTTTAGTAGTAATTTTTGATAAAGGTAGATATCTGCCTCTTCCTTTTCCCATCCTTCCCTTATGATTCAGAGCAAAATTCTTGAAAATGTTTACACTGTCCAGAGCAGTCCTTGGAGAACAACCATAGCCTTTAGAAACACTGTCTTTTTCTTCCAATTATTTTCTCATCCCTGTGTTACGTCCAGTGAGAAAAAGGACAGGGAGGTGGGCTGTGAAGTTCGCTGGCTTATTCAGGCTTTTATATTTGCCAGGAGGAGAGAATTCATTTAGGGCTTCCATTTCCTGTCCTGATAATGGAATCAGAAACATGGTTCGCTCCTCCACTCACCCTGGCTGTGGGCAGGACTGGGGTTTCAGGCTCCGTGCTGTGCCCCTCAGCCCCCTCCGTGGTCTGTAGCTCATACCCGAGACCACGCAGCAGGGAGGCGCCGCCCTAGCCTCCCACCCTGCCGCACCCTGGGAGGCACTGGAGCCTAACCTTTGATTTTGCTGTATCAGCAGGAAGGGCTGAGCTTGTAGCCATTTTTTTATCCTGTCATTCACACTCAATCCCACTTTACCTCCTCTTATTTCTCCTTATGTCAGATTTTGCATCTAGACCCATTAGAGAAACTTGCCTACCCCCAAGACCAGCTACCATCATAGAAAATATTGAGGAACTTAGGAGAATGTTTCTTTTTTGCTTACTGGATTTTCTTCCCTGCATTTACGGGTTAAGATTTACTTGTATTTATACACAGATAGACAAAAATGAATGTTTTAATGCTCACGTTCTGGAGCAGTTGGTAATGCCTAAGTGTTGCTCAGTTCCTAGTCCAGCAGAGCTGTGTGTTGGTGTTTGTCCAGATGCATTCTGATGACAAAGCTCTCAGGGGGGCCTGTGGTCTGCTTGGCTTTACTGGGGTTTATCCACACGGGCACCCGCACAGAGTACGGTGGAGGTGGCGGCTTCACTCCGGTGCTGTGCCTCCAGCCATGCTGTCTCCCACAGCACCCCGTCTCCAGGACACCTGTGCTCCTTTCCTTCACCCACCAGGTGTCCCCTGCCTTTTGCCAGCAGACTTCCCCTCCCCCGAGAAGGCAGCAACTCTTACCTATCTTGCCTCCAGCAGCCTCTAAGATCTCTTTAGTTTGAGTTTCTGGAAGAATGTGTTGCTGATAAATTTGGTATGAACAGACACTAGCTCCATGGAGCACTGCTCACACGAGCCGTGCGGAAGGCTGGTAGACGGTCAGTCCTGAGGCAGCTGCAGGAATGGGCACATACCCCTTCTCATCTCGCACAGACTGTACCAATGAAGCTCCCAGGAGGTACAAAATGAAGGCAGGTCATATGTTTGCACATCCATGGGTTAGGGGTAGTCTTCTTTTCATCCTTTAACTGAGGAAAAATGAGCAAATATGTGCTTTCCCCCCAGCACAGTCCAGAAGCGTGAGCTGGTAAATCCGGCCAGTATGAAGCAGGCCCTGATCGCATCAGCCCGGCGGCTTCCTGGTGTCAATATGTTTGAGCAAGGTCATGGCAAGCTGGATCTGCTCAGAGCCTATCAGATCCTCAACAGCTACAAACCGCAGGCAAGGTCAGTGTGCCTCCTTTGGAATGGGCCTTTTTCTTCTTCATTGGGCTCCTTGGGTGTTTTTCCCTCTGCACAAAATACTGCAAAAACAGAAACCCATCCCTGATGGTGCTACACTCAGCCCGCAGGGAGAGGGCGCTGCCCACGGCCGCTGCTGGGGCTCCTGCTGGCGAGACTTTACTTGCATCCCTCTTCCTGATGTTCTGCTGTTTGTGATGTGAATGTTTTAAAATAATTTCCTATTTAAAAAAAAAAAGATTTTAAACAATTTTCCTATTTTCCTTTTACTCCTTTAAACTTTCTTTTCAAGTAATCTTAGGATTACAGAAATTTGAAGGAGTATAGTAGTTGTCTTGACCCAGCTTCCCCTAATGCGATACCGTAGCTGACAGTCACTCTGCTGTGAAAGCCAGCAGGGAGCACACACGGGACCTGCAGGCCGCTCACAGCCTGCCTGGCCCCCTGTGTGTTCTGCCCGGGGTGGGCCCAGGCCGCACTGTAGGGTCCCCTGTCGCCTTGGCCTCCTCCAGCCTGTGGCCTTTTGTCTGTCTGTTGTTGTCATTTGTGATTCTGACTCCTTTGGCAGTGATGGTTACTTATTTTGTAGACTGTTTCTTGATGTGAATTTATCTGATGTTTTTGCACTATTAGTTTGCAGTTGTGTATTTTTGCTAAGAAATTTTTCCACTTTTTATTTTGAAATAATTTTAGTTCTACAACAAAGTTTCAAGAACAGTTAATGCGGGCTCAGGTCCATCACCCAGCTTTCTCTAACATTAACATCTTACCTAGCACAGCACAAACCTCAAAGCCTGGAACTCAGTACTGGGTACCAGCCACTATGCCCCAGACTGCACTCAGTTTCCCTGGTGCCCCGCTCTGACCTGTTCCTAGTGCAGGATCGCATGCACCTGTAGTTGGCATGTCTCCTTGGTCTCCAGCAAGGACACTTGCATGTTTTTCCTGGGGATGTTGATTTAGGGGATGGATCTGGGCCCTCTGGGAAGCAGATGCCAAGACAAGGTGAATTGTCCTGGAATCTGCTCGGGAAGGGGCCTGTGAAGGAGAAAGGGGGCGAGGGCAGGAGGCAGGAAGTCTTAGCCGCTGATTGATGCTCGGGGAACCCTTGAGCCACAGTGTGGCCCACAGGATGGGCCTCCCCTAATGCCCCTCTGCTCATTCATTGGCTCAGAGCAGTGAGGGGCAACCTGGCCTCAGCACAGACGTGGGAGGTGTGAGGGGCGGCAGCTGGACGGGTCTCAGGGCTGTGCTGCAGCTGCAGGTCTGAGGGGTGCGGCTCATGGTGCCGTGGGTGCGTAGGCCGGGCTGCCCTCTGTAGTTTACCCTTTGGCCCTTGCTGGCTACTGAGTACTGCGGGGATGATCTGTCTGCGCATCCTTCGGCTCCCTGATCTCAGCCTCCATTGGCGCTCCTCGCCCACCACGATTCTGCAGGGAGGATCACCCCGGTGATGGTCTGTCTCTCATTCTCACCGTATTTATTGATTGGAATTTTGCTATAAGGAAGAGCTGTCCCTTCTGTCTCCTTTATTTATGGATTTCCTTCCTACATTATTTATATCCATGTGGACATATGGACCTAATTTTATCTTTTTGCCAGTGGCCACCCATTTGTCACATGTGGCTCCATCTATTAAGAAGTCCAGGTTTGTCCCACAGACGTGACGTGCTGTGATTTGAGACTTGAGTCAAAGGTATTCACTGGGGCTGGTTACATCCTCGTTTTTTGCCAGCCACAACCACCAGAGTTCCAGACTTACAGAAAGGGGGACATGTTGCCCACACATCCTGTTTTTTGTACAGTCCAGGCAGACTGGCCCATTGGCCTTTGCAGTGAAGGAGCCTTCCGAAGCAAGGTCTGGGACACCAGCCGGGTGCAGCTCTGTGCACAGCCTTAGCTCATGGCTGCCATGTTGACACTGTCCTGGGTTCTGTGGCTCCATTGTCGTTTCCTAGCACTCCTGACTCTCATGCTGTATTCTTTGTTCTAGTCTGAGCCCCAGCTACATAGATCTGACTGAGTGTCCCTACATGTGGCCGTACTGCTCCCAGCCCATCTACTATGGAGGAATGCCGACAGTTGTCAACGTCACCATCCTCAACGGCATGGGCGTCACAGGCAGAATTGTAGACAAGGTGAAATGGTGCTCTGTCTTGTGCTGAGCTTAGACGTGGCCCAGGCCTTTGTGCCCCAGCTCTTTCTTGGAAGTTAACATAGAAAGGGATCTCCTCCCTCCGTCCAGGGTGCAGGGCGTGGCAGCGTGGCTTGCCCTCCACCCCCACCCCCACCCCGGTCCCGTCACAGACAGGTCAGGGATAAATCAACGAAACCAGGCTGCTGCTTTTTGACTTTGGCATCATGAGTTTAGCTTCTGAACTGATAACATTTCATTCTTCATCTTTACAATTTCTCACATATAGTTAAAGCCCACTTGTATTACTGCATCTTGAATGAGCACAAATGGGCCTTTGAGTTTAGAAGGTATGTATGGTCTTTATTTTAATTTCATATTTTTTCTTAGACATACTGAGTAAACATTGCAACAACAGGAAAGGGAAAGAACGGGACAATCGCTTCCAGCCCTCCTGCACTATGGCAGTCGCTGTCTTCTAAAATATTCCTTTCCAAACTTTATCTGAAATACACTTTTTTTGTTACCTTTGTTCAGTAGGCAAACTTTAGTCTTTTGGTTTTTTTTCGGTTCTTATTATGTTGCAGACATTAAAAAATGTAACTGTATTTGTGGCACCAGTGTACTTTTTAACAGTTATTTAATATTACATAGAATTATTAAATCTTAATTTTCTTACTATTTCCTCTTGCTTGAACAAGTAGGTGGTTTTCAACTGTAGCTATTTCACTCAGTATCTTTGCACATTCATCCGAATTATTTTCTTAACATACACTCCTTAGATGGAAGTCCTGTGTCAGGGGGCATGGACAGTATTATGACTCTTCATACTTAAAATCAAACCCTTTCCAAGGGAAGAGCCACATCAGCTCAAGCTGCTGCCAGCCACGCTTCCAGGGTCTACAGAGGGGCAGTGTACCCACTGCCTGCAGTGGGTGGTATGTTTTTTAAAAATTCCATGAGGCTCTTAAAAATTGAGACAAAATTCACATACCATAAAATGAACCCTTTTAAGTTGTGCAGCTGGGTGGTTTTTAGTGTATTTACCAGTGGTGATGCCGCCATCACGTACATAATCCCAGAGCATTTTCATCATCCCAGAAAGAAACTACTGTTAGCAGTCACTCCCCATTCTCCCTATGCTCAGTTCCTGGCAACCACTCATCTACTTCCTGTGAACCAACCAGCTCTGGACATTTCATAGGAACGGAATCACACCACACATGGTCTTCAGTGACTGGCCTATTCCATGCTGCGTGGCACCTTCAGGGTTCATCTGAGTGGTCTTGTGTCAGGGCTTTGTTCCTTTTTGTGGCTGAGAGACCCCTTTTTGTTTATTCGTCCAATGATGGACATTTGGTTTGCTTCTGGGTGGTTCCTTTTTTACTTTAAATTTAGAGGAGGTGAATGAGTGTCTTACTGTGTACTGCACTTGTTTGTGAGTTGGCTGTCTACAGGTTCGTGAGATCCTTGTATTACCTTCATTGTGAATTAGCTTTTCATTTCCTCAGCCCATTTTTCTGCAGGAGTTTAGGATTTTCCTGTCAGCCTGAATGGGATTTTTATATCATAGAAAATTAACCATTGTTGTGTTTTATGCAAAATGTTCTCCTAGATTATTGTTTCTTTTCTCTTAAATATTAATGGTGATTTCAATTTTAGTTTTTAATTTTGTAAAACTTTCACATTTTCCTGTAGTTGGGTTGTATTTTGTAATCTATTGTTTTAAAAATCAGAAAACTTGTCCCTCTGGAGATATAATGAAATCTCTATTTTCTGCTAATTTTCCTTTTATGCTTGTTAAATACCTGATATTTTATCATCTGTGATAATTTGATATGTGGTATGAGAGACAGATTGAAATTGACTTTTTGCTGAATTGCTGACCAGTGGTCCCAGGGGCATTCATTAAGAACCCCTTCCCTTCCTCGTTGTTTGTGATGCTGTGACCTACCAATTTTTTTCTGTTTTTTTCTGGAACTTTTTAAAATTTTACTGACTTGGGAAGTATATTGTTGCTCTCTGTCTTGTGAGGGAAATGAGTAATTGAGGTTAATTTGAAATGTTTCATTATGAGAGCCAATTTTGTGTTTCTTCCAGCTACCTTTCATGCTCCCCTTTCCAGTCTCCTCAAGCCTGGGAGAGTGTGAGAGCCAAGCCAGCTCTTCTGGGGGCCCCATAAACCTCTACCCGCCCCGTCACTAGCTTCAGAATCTGGGGACCGTTTGCATCATGCCACTTTATTATTTTATTCCTTTCAGTTAATGTGAGTTGTTAAGCATACATCTAATTGGGATCTAACCTCAAATCTGACTGTTTTCATTCAAGTTCTCTATCAGAAAAGTTCTTTGTCAGAGCAGGTGTCCCTTTTTTATTTTAATCTTCAGAAAAAAATTCTCTTTAAAATTGGAGGCTGTTAGAAATAGTGGTTTGTAGACTTCTCCAGTGGACAATGTTCTAGACATTCCATAGGCTACCTTGCTCATAGGTTGCTTAGTACTCTGTATACATTTAATTTTGCCATATTTATTGAATTGGTTCTCAAAAACCGATGCAGTTAATTTAGGAATTGAATATTTCTTTCCCCTTCGCTGTTGTTTTTCTCCTGCAGCCTGACTGGCAGCCCTACTTACCACAGAACGGAGACAACATTGAAGTCGCTTTCTCCTACTCCTCCGTGTTATGGCCTTGGTCAGGCTATCTGGCCATTTCCATTTCTGTCACCAAGAAAGCAGCTTCCTGGGAAGGCATCGCGCAGGGGCACGTCATGGTCACTGTGGCTTCCCCCGCAGAGGTGGCAGTAAGTGCCTGCTGGTGAACAGGCCTGTGTTTCTCAGCCTCTCTCTGTCACCTGCTGGCAAGGGCTGGGCAGGCCGAGCGCCTCGGGCTCTGAGGTGGAGCACAGGCGACGGGGGTGATGAGGCTTGGAGGCCGTGAGTGATAATTCCAGGGCCTGTGGAGCGGTGCTAAATGAGGAATGGCCTCCGAGGCCGTTGTGAGCAACAGCAGATAGGGTTCTCTTGGGCCAGATTTCAAGCTCAAAATGATGGCAAAAAATGGGCAGTCTGGAAGGGAAGGCAGGGTTAGTCAGTGCGCAGCCTAGTAGTCTTTAGGAATGAGGCTCCCCGAATGTTAGGGCTTAGACTCTTAAGAGGAGAACTTGGGTGGCAATGGTTGTGATCTGTGCATGTTCCTCCCTGTGTTTGTTGTTACTAGAAATTTTTATGTTCAAATTATTTGAGTTAAGTTGATCAGTAGAAGTGACTTTTTAAACCAGAAAACGTGAAAGTTTCTTCCAGGCATGATGGGCATTTTGGGTTTCTTTTATTTCAGTCCAAAAATGGTGCAGAACAGACTTCAACAGTGAAGCTCCCAATCAAGGTGAAGATAATTCCTGCTCCTCCTCGAAGCAAGAGGGTCCTTTGGGACCAGTACCACAACCTCCGCTACCCGCCTGGCTACTTCCCCCGGGATAACCTGAGGATGAAGAATGACCCTTTGGACTGGTAAGCACAGCAGGGCAAGGGGTCACTGTCGCCTTGGGGGGAAGGCTTTACTCCTCGTTGGCCCAGTCTTGGGCGAGGCCTGGCCTTTGCAGGCCCTTGTGCTCTGGGGCCCCTGCTCCTCTCTTCTGAGGCTTCCCCAGTGTGCGGTGAGAAGCTTTGAACTCATCCTTAAGGCTCCCCCCTTACTTCTGTTGAATCAGCCAGCAAATCCAGTCCCTCCAGCCTCTGAGACATGTCCCAAAGCCTGCCTGTCTGGTCACTGCCTTGCTCCACCCTCATGAGTCCATTGGTATGTCCTACCTGGGCAGCGTTGGAGACCCCCAACAGGCCTCACTGCCCCCAAATTCCAAATTCTCTACCTCGCAGCCCTCCTCCTCTTCAAACAGCTTGAATTTTGTCATGATTTGCTTACGACTCTCTGGTCGCTGCCTATGCAGACTTCCCACCGTGTTCTGCACAACCCTCCAGCTCTGCCCCTTTGCAGTCCCTCACCCACCAGTCCCTGGTTGTCCCTCCAGGGCAGTGGGTTAACTTTCTCTTGGCCCATACTCCAAGCTCAGTGCTATCTTCGTGTAACTAATGGAGTTTGGACTTGAGCAGAAAGTGGGGAGGAAGGAGCATTGCACAGTTGAGCAGGACACCTACCAGGTCAGGTCTGTACTTTATGATGATGTCTCTGGAAGGCAGAGTGGAGGGGTTCAGACCAGAGGCAGGCAGACAAGAAATAGAAGTTGGTAGACCAAGGTGATGGCCATGGACCTGGAGGCCTGTGGGTCCAGCCCAGCTGAGGTGGACTCTTGAGGGCTGTGTGTGGAGCGCTGGGTAGAATGCCCCCTGGCTGTTTCCGTGGGTATTTGGTGGGTGACTCAGAGGTAGCGCACAGTAGGAGAGTGAGCACAGCCAGGAGGGAGAGGACTGAAAGGTGACAGCCCCCTGTGCACCCGTGCTGGCTCACTCCCCTGCATCCCTTGTGCCGGCGTGTCTGCCTGCCCATGCCGTATATGGGGTAATTGCTAGCCGTTTCCACATGTGCCACCGCTAAAATGATGGTTCATTGTGTTTCCCAGAGCATTTCTTTGGCTATTTCTTCCCATCCTCTTACCTGTGCCACACCCATGCCATGTGCACAGTTCTTGTTACTGCCCGTTTGATTTGTGAGCCCAGAGAGAGATGGGCTGCAAAGGTGCTTTGTGTGCCATGGGTTCAGCTCCCAGGCCTGTGCTGGTGACAGGCTATGCTCCTCCAGACACCACCGGGACTAGCTAAGCCTTGGTGACCTATGGAGAACGATCATTTTAGTGCCGGGTTTACTGTTTTTTAGGAATGGTGACCACATCCACACCAACTTCAGGGATATGTACCAACACTTGAGAAGCATGGGCTACTTTGTCGAAGTCCTGGGCTCCCCCTTCACGTGCTTCGACGCCAGTCAGTATGGTGAGTGGGGAGGTGCCGATGAGGTGTTCTTTCCGCTCAGTTGGGTGTTGGTGAAGCCCAGAAGGTGAAGCCAGGGCTAAATCATAGTGGAGGGGCATGTGTGGAGGCTGGAGCAAAGCTCCAGAACAGAGTGGTGTGTGCTCCCATGTGGTGGTGATGGTGAACTTGCAGCTAAAATTCGGAACTATCACACCGGGGACGAGGACATTGTGTGCTTCTAAATGTATTTTAATTAAGAACCTGTAGCACTGGATTTGCTGCTTCTCCAGTAAGTGAAGTAGCCTCCGTCAGCGTCACAAATGAAAGGGAAGGCCAGCCAACTGCCCCGTCCTCGTCTGCCCGCTTCTGGGGCAGTGTGGGCGCCCAGACAGAAACAGTAGAAGCCAGCAAGCTGAGATGCGGGTGCCGGAAAGCATGTGCTCCTGAAACGCACTGGCCTGTGGTCCAGGCTCAGTTCAGCCTGTGGCTCTCATGGCTTAGCCCTTTGTCCTGCAGGAACCTTGCTCCTGGTGGACAGTGAGGAGGAGTACTTCCCTGAGGAGGTCGCCAAACTGCGGAGGGACGTGGACAATGGCCTCTCGCTCGTTGTCTTCAGTGATTGGTACAACACGTCTGTTATGAGAAAAGTCAAGTTTTATGATGAGAACACAAGGTACTGACATGAATTAGTGTTTGGATAAGAAATTTGGCTTTTGAGGAATTAGATTCTACCCAGCAAATACCGAGTAGCCAGCCTGTTGGCTAGCCTTCCAGTGTTCAGAGACAGGTTCAGACACCTGGCAAGAGGAAGTTTTCATGTGATAGAGATGAGAGATGGTCTTGAAAGTTGCTTGTAAAGGTGGTAAAGTGCCTCATTCCCAGTACTAAGTGACAGGGTTAATGGTCTTTCCTTGTTGATCTTAGATACTCGAGTTTTAAGTTTCTGTGGAGTTCTCTTCCATTCTCCCATCTACTGCTGAATCTGTGCAAGTGTCATGGCACCAAAGCACTGGTATTTAAAGAAGGCTTCCAGTGAGCTGGGTATTGATCAAGGATTCCTGGTACATCACGTCAGCCTTATAATTTGAACTTTATTTTTAGAGTCTGCCACGTGAACTTTTAAGTTCTCATCTATTCTCTTCTCACTGACCCCCTTGAGGTCTCAGCTCTATCTACATGCAGTGCATTTATGTCATATGTGGTACATTCATGAAATAAATGTAGCTTTGGTTTTTCTGCACACCTGGCTGAAGCATTTACATGACAGTATTAGCCAGACCCAGACAGCTTTAGCTGAGACCTTAGAGTGCAGGGGATTTAGTTATGTTATGAAAGGACTGGGTGTGGGAGGGCGTCTAACCTCCCCGCTCCGTGCCCCCCTGACACTTCGCAGGCAGTGGTGGATGCCGGACACCGGAGGAGCTAACGTCCCAGCCCTGAATGAACTCCTGTCTGTCTGGAACATGGGCTTCAGCGATGGCCTGTATGAAGGGGATTTTACCTTGGCAAACCATGACAGTAAGGTTTTGCATTTGTTCTCTAGTAGGGCACGTTGTTCCAAGAGATGTGAGAGCAGAAGCCATGTGTCTTTGAAGTTGAAGTTTCAGAGAGAGAATGAGGTGTCTCCTAAATAAGCAGGGTCTGTGGTGAGACCTATTCAATGTCTTCAAAAAGGACATATGTGAAGCAGGGTATTACCACTCTAGTTTTCCCAGATTTTCAACATGAAAATATTTTGTGCAGGCATTGCTAACTTAAGGGTCACCTATAAAGTTCTTCATGTCCTGTATATTCCCACCTAGGATATACCTCATAGCTTCCTGGTTATTTAAGAACTTCTTTTTGTGAAACAACTTTGCATATCTCATTTAAGAAGTTTCCCCACAGATTAGTTTTGGTAACTGGTTTCTAGAGCAACATCTTGAGTGTCAGTGTTACTAATTCTGCTCATCCTGACTCAGGTGTTTCAGGTCTGTGACTCTGAAATGCATTCAGAAACCTTGTATTAATAGTATTTCTTGGCTTGAATTTTGACATAATCGCTTGTAGTTTTAAGTGTGACCAGGCAAATAGATAATGTCTAAAGAATGTATTTTAGGTAAACGTGTAGCTGTGGATAAAGAGTCCAGTGTTTCTGTATTGTCATAACCTTGCACTCTGTCCTAGTGTATTACGCATCTGGGTGCAGCATCGCTAAATTCCCAGAAGATGGCATAGTGATTACACAGACCTTTAAAGACCAAGGTAGGAATGTTCTTAGTACGCTTTTTGGTTTCTTTCTCTCTCTCTTAAAAATAAATAAATAAGAGTTTTATTGAATATAATTCATATACTGTAACATTCAGTCTTTTAAAGTGTACAGTTTAGTGATTTTAATGTATTCACACAGCTATGCAGTCACCCCCTCTCTCTACTCCCAGAACATTTCATCACCCCAAAAAGAAATCCCATACCCATTAGCAGGGTTTTTCTTTTTTCAAATTTATTGCAATATTATTTGAGTAGTACCTACTTTGGGCTGGACCTGTGAAGAGTGGCTCTGGGGGATGCAGAGGCAGGTGAGATCGCCCCTTGCTGATCATTTAAATGTTTGTATACTGACTGCTGCAGAGTAAGTCAGTTTCCCGCAGGAGGAGGACTGTTAAGTATTTGTATTTTTTGTAAACTGCCTTCAAAGCTGCTTGAGATTTTTGTTAGTATTTGTGAATTGTTCTCCTTTTATGATCAGATTACTAAAATTTTTGGAAAATATTGACTGTGTTTTGAGTTTACTATGTAAAGGTTATTATAAAGGACATTATAGAAGCATTTAGTGTAATATAAAGAATATTAATATCTGAGTCAGCTCTTAAAATTCCCTTCAGAATTCCAAGGCAGAGAGGCATTCCGTTTCTGTTTTGCTTCTCTAACAGCAGAGGCATCGCCCCTAAAGACAGACGAGGCCAGTATCCCTCCTATTGGCACCCATGATATCCACTGACTGTGCTGAGCAAATCTGGGGAGCGGGGAGGAGCTGAGCGACCTGGGCTACCCTGCCCTCCCGAAGGTGGGAGACTGTCCACCTGCCTCCGTGGGGGACAGTCTGGCCGCAACCCAGTGAGCCAGCGATTTTGCCATCTCTCTCCCCCCTGTGCTGGGAGTCAGGAGGCTCCTTCCACGCCCGTGTGACAGGTTCATGGAGATTAGGGGATGGATCTGTACCCTCCTGCAAGTGGATAGTTTGTATTTCAGAATGGAAGGTCCCCTTCACTTTAAACTTTGCCGTTCGTGTAATTGGAAGTTAGGGACAGTTTCCTTAGTTGGAAATGACAAGAAGGCAGGATTCTCACTCATCTTTTTGTAGCTTCAAGGTAGAATTTATTTTTGCATTACCTGGAAGGGGTTTTTTTCCCTTCATCAAGGCAAGGTCAGGCAATAGATAGGCCTGCATTCCTAGGGTTACATTTTAACTTAAAGGACACAGGTGATCAGGCCTTCCCAGTCCCTTGGCACAGTTGACCATGGACTGTGATTCTTCGTGATATTGGTTTCTCCCGGCACAGTGTCATTTCTGGGCTGGGCACACACAGTGGAAGCAGCAGACTCTGTGGCATGTTGCTGCCTTTTAGCGCTTTGTTTTGCGGGGAGAGGAATCAGTGGGGTTGCTGCGATTCATTGCATACTTAACTTTGGTATTTTGCTAGACTGAAAATAAAAGTTAATTACCTTGAAATCCTTTATAAGGGGCTTTTTATTTCCAAACATGCTTTATGTTGAATAATCTTCTAGGTGTAAAATAGGAATTTGAAAATCTGAGTTATTTGTGATCAAAAAGGATCGTATTGTCAGAAACCACAGTGGAACCACGAGGCCAAGTGGCAGTGCAGGGTGCCTGTCCCCATTTCATCTGTTTCACTGCTCTGTGTTTCCCTCCCAGCAAAGAAAATCTGGCTTTCTCTTCCACTCAGTTCCTTGTGGGATTAGACTAGAGAGCAGGAAATCTATATTTCTATAGCCACAGACATCTTAGATGTTACCAACACAGTGAACATTGGATTCTGGTGAAGATGTGTGTCAACCCCTAGTGCTAAGGACAGTGTTTGCTTCAGGGGTAGAGACTCAGTACGGTGATGTGGAGGTCACTGCCTGTGGTATTTACATATTATTGATTTCTTGATTCCTTAAATATTTATAAATTGTGTCATCTGTTTAGGCTGTTGGAACATTTGTGTTTGTGAGATTAATGTAACAAATATCATACACCTAAATTAAAAATATGTGGGCATATATTTAAAAAAGTAGTTGTGTTTGTCCTCACTTTTAATAATGAAACTGGACACCCAAGTATCAGAATGTGTAACTGCATTCATAGTGGTATCTCTGTGTTCAGCCTGGCTGGCTGACCCTTGTGTGTGCAGTCCAAAAATATAACCCTTTCAAAAGTGTGATAAGGGACAAAGATTTGTGTTTGTAGGATAAAAAGGGAGAAATGACAACTTAGGATCATAAATACATGTGCCACCATTTCAAGTGACAACCAGAGAGGATGGGACTGGAAGTGTGGGTGTATGTGTCAGTGAGTTTTACCAAAACCCAGATGAATGGCACTTGAAGCTTTGTTTCCCTGTCCTAAAAGTTTGCACTGTTGTGATTGGATGTTAGATTTTGATGTGATTTTTGTTTGTCAGATGGACTAAATGTCAAGTTAAGTGGCAACTAGAAAATGATTCATTCCTCAACCAAAATTTCATTGTTGTTTTTGTTGCATTATTTCAGGGTTGGAGGTTTTAAAGCAGGAAACAGCAGTTGTTGAAAATGTCCCCATTTTGGGACTTTATCAGACTCCCATTGAGGGTGGTGGCCGGATCGTGCTGTATGGAGACTCCAATTGCTTGGACGACAGTCATCGACAGAAGGGTGAGAACTGGTGGTGTGGTGGAAGGCAGGTTGGGCTTCCTGATGTCAACGGACAAATCCTTCCTCCCTCTTGTTCTGAAAAGACACCAGTGGGGTGCTGGTAAATAAACAGAAACCTGTTCAGGAGAGCCGGGTACAGCTGGGTGATAGGTTAAGCATGCGGTATGTTTAATAAGCCAAAAACCTGCATTTACAGGCTACACTGGCCCCATATTTGTTGTCCCAAGGCCTGCGGATGCCAGGACCACCGTGTTTCAGTGGAGAGGGCCTTTGCCCATTTCTGCCCTCCCTGTCCCCCTCTGGAGTCTGCATGTCACTGGCACCACCATGTGGGCTGCCCGTTCTTGGGTCAGAGTCAGTCTTTTCTTGGAAGGCCAACACTCGGCTGTCTTCTGGACTTGGGAGTCTTACTCTTGTGAGCCTTTGTCAGCCAGGGCCCTTTGGTGTCACCGCCGGGTGTGCGGGGAGCTGGGGAGTGGGGAGCTAGGCCTCAGCACCTCTCCTCTTTTCAACATCTTGTGATACAGCCTCCAGATTTGGGGGGTTTAAGCTTGGTCACAGACTGTTTGATTTTGTAAGGCAGAAGTGGAATGGCAGAAGTGTTGCACATGATAACATAATGACAGAACCAAGACTGAAACCTAGTCGTCTTGCTCGCCGGGGAACTGGGGTGGATGGGAAGGGAGGTAAGTTACATCCTCACGTGTGCACAGCGAGCAGGCCCACCTGGGGAGAACGAAGCCGCTGGAACTTGAATTGGATGCTGTGTGGTGCACCTCTCTTATTCACAGTTGGAGCTGACCAATTCCTAGCATTGTATGTAAATCTGTAGATTATAGTTGGTCTTTTTAAAAACCAATAGTAACAAGTAAAGACACAGTTGAAAGATTGTTTTATTTCCACATAGATTTTCTTTAAGACCAGAAATCTCCTGGTATGAGTCTTTACTACAACTTTAAATGCCTGAGAGGACTGTCCCAGTCCTCAAAGTTCCAGTGGCAGCATGGAGAACTTTTCAGGGGCTTTAAGCACGTGACCAGCAGTGCTCTGAGTGAGGGACGTGCCTCCTGGAGGCCCATTTCTCGTGGGTCTCTTAGTCCAGGCGGGTGTTGGTGGCTGCAGAGTGGTGGGCGTGGGGAGAGGTGGTGTGTGGCCCTGTGATCCAATTTAGACAGTGTGGCGTTGCAGGCCCCTCATGGGAAGGCTCTGCCCCAGGAGCTGTTGATCGCACCCACTGCCTGCACCTCCCGGGATGTCCCCCAGCATAACCAACGATTTCCTGCTTTCCTGTGTATGGTTGGGGCCCACTGACTCAGAGGGCAGCCCGAATTGCCAGACTTGGGCACTTGGCTGACCTTGGGCCCAGGTTCCTGAGGAGTGTGCGTGGAGGGCGGTAAACCTAGGTCCTCCCCGAGGACAGCCTTTGGGGGTGCCTCTTCCTGTCTCCTCTCACCTGGACCCCCACTCTACGCGATCCTCGGTCGGTGGTGCCACCTGGTCTTGCTCTACCGGAATGAACTCCGAGAGGGGCCTGGGGCCGAGTGGCCCTTGGGCAGCTTGTCAAGCCCTGTGCACCTGGGGGCTGGAGTGAGGCTCAGGCAGGTTGTGTCTGTTTTGTAGTCTTTGTAGACTGGTGCTGACCACAGAGAATGCCCGTTTCTCAAGAATAAGGGTTCACTTTGGCCTCCTCTTCTCACCTCCCCTTCCCCCTCATTTGGGGGACTAACTTTTATTTTCCTGAAGAGAGTCCTTTAAAAACGTAGTTCCAAAGCAGCGTGCCTGTTGACCCGCAGACTGCTTTTGGCTGCTGGATGCTCTCCTTCAGTACACGTCGTACGGGGTGACCCCGCCCAGCCTCAGCCACTCTGGGGACCGACAGCGCCCTCCCAGCGGCACCGGCTCGCTTTCTCCAGAGAGGATGGAAGGTGAGCAGGCCATAGGCACTCCCGGGTGTCGAGGCTGCTTGCGTCCGGAGGTAGTCATGCCTGCCCCAAGTGGGACCTGCTGGATGGTGCCACCGATGGCTTTCTTAGTGACCGCCGGCAGCATGGCAGCCAGCGGCACTGGTGCAGACAGCAGCATGGACGTTACTAGGGCCTTGCCTGCTAGGTGCTTCCCCATGCTTGCTCCCCATGTCCCCACACTGCCCTCTCCTGGGGACAGTGGCTCCGGGATCTTTGGGAAGGGCAGCCATCGTTTTGGGCTCGCTAGACACCAGGCAGCAGGCTGAGGTGCTTTACACGCTTGTTTCCCTAAGTTCCCTAAGAACCCTGTGGAGATAGGTGTTAGTCTCCCCGTATCAGGTGAAGAAGCAGGAGCTGCGGGGAGAAACTGCCCAAGGTCACCAGGTGGTCAGGCGGTGGAGCCAAAGAGAAGGTCTGGTGGTGGCCTGTGGCCTTGGCCACCGGGTGGGTGCCGGGCGGGGCTGCTGTGTCAAGGCCTGGATGTTCTGATCCTTCCAGCGCTGTCCACGGATTAGCCACATCAAAAAAATAAAAAGAAATGGGTGAAATTCATTTTAATGAAATACTTTAACCCAGTACACCAGAATGTTACTGAAATATGTGACACGCACCCCATTTCGGTTGCTCAGTGGCTGGTTAGTGGCTAGTGTTGGATAGCGCAGATCTGAAAAATAAGTTTTCAGTTTAGAAAATACAGATTTTTTTTTGCCTGAGAATTAAGTGTTTCAAAAGAGAGAGGTTTTTCCGTGATGCTTATCTACAGGTTAGGTTCCTCAAGTGTATATAGCCTTGCACATGTAATCATGGGTGGTAAAGGTTGCCGAGCTTTACAAAGGGAACAGCTGTTTTGATCTGTTCACTCACCTTTAGCAGTGGGCCTGCGTCAGCTGCAGCCCCAGCCAGGCCTCACTCCTGAAGCACTGGAAGACCCAGGTTAACAGTACCCATTGGGCCTGTCAGCAAGATAGCAGACTAACGAGGCCTCGTTTTTCCCCTCGCGTCTCGTGCTGACGGCTGCCTGTCACCCGGTGGATGCTGCCCAGGGAACCACCTGCACCGGTACTCCAAGGTCCTTGAGGCCCGACTGGGGGGCGCGGCGCCGCGGGCTCTGCCGGCCTGTCCGCACCTGTCGTGGGCCAAGCCACAGCCTGTAAATGAGACGGCTCCCAGGTTAGTGTCTTCCTGTGCTCTTCCACTCCTGGTGCAGAGTTTATGGTTCATAACTTTTTTTTACAAGAGAGAATGGAATTTTACTGACATCACTATGGAATAATCAGACCTTCTAGCTTGTCATTTTGTGATGGTTATTTAAATTAGTGAGCCCCCATATTGACCTTTAGAACCTGTGCTCTCTGGTGGTATCCTGCATAAAGAAATGCTTCGGGTAATTAGCATTTCGTTAGGTTTGGCTGCCTCTTGCTTAAAAAGCTGTGATCTGACGGTAATGCCACTGAACAGAAGCTCTGACTCCTTCAGTTGGGGTTCCGCAGTTGAACACTCCTATCTGCACTTTTGATCCTGAAATAGAAACGAGCCCTTTCTTCTGCTGTGCCTGAGGGGCTGAGACCGCTTGGAGTAGATCTGGGCTCTTGGGCACAGCCTGGCCCAGAATGTGCTGTGCCTGCAACGTGTGCCTGCGCCCTTGCCCCAGGCTGATTGCTGTCTCTGGTCAGGTGACCTTACACGAGTTAGGGTCACGGTAGTTGGGCGTCTATATGTGGTGCCCAGACACTGTTGCTCTGCTGCTTCTCCATCTCACTAACTCAGCCTCTGAATTTGTAGCACCGACTTCGGAAGCCAGAACCTGAGCTCTTCCTGCAGTTCCCTTCGGCAGAACAGTCCCCTCTCTATGCTGGTTCCCATGTTTTCTCCAGGTCGTGCCTCCTCCTCTCTTTGGCATTCCTGGCCCTGCAGGACAATGTCCTGTGCTGGTCAGAAGGCTGGGAGCTTTTCCTGATTTGGGGTCCTCACACAGTGAAACTGGGGCCCATGTCCCCTGGGACAGCTCTGGGTCTGGGGGCAGGCCTCCCACAGTAGTGCAGGCCTCTCCTTCAAGTGGTGCTGCGAGAAACCGTCTGCCTGCCTTACACCCCCCAGTGGGTTGGCGGCCCCTCAGCCCTCTGGCAGCAGGCTCTGCTCTACGGAGACTCCTGCCTTCTCTTCCCACCCACATTAGTCTCAGGTGCTGGTGTGGCAGTGCGGGGAGGGCTGTGGCAGGTGACAGAGGCCACCATCTGTGTCGTGAGCCACGAAGAGGAAGATGCCTGCA
The DNA here is from genome assembly GCA_029783875.1 of Phataginus tricuspis. Lineage (NCBI taxonomy): Eukaryota > Metazoa > Chordata > Mammalia > Pholidota > Manidae > Phataginus > Phataginus tricuspis. Next base: position 4,234,145 of record JAQQAC010015468.1, read on the forward strand.
GGAAGGCCCGAAGCCACCTTCTGCTTCACCATCCCATAAACAGACATGCGCTGACCCCGAGTCTTCTTTAGAACATTCCCAATGGAAAACAGTACATTGTGGAATTGTCACATTGTCTTCTCATCAGCTATTTCCTTTCTGAAACTCTTAATTATGGAGTACTTTCCATTTCAGTTAGCATCCCATCATTTAAAAATTTCTGATAAGATTCTATTTTTACATTCCACTTATTTATAACCTACCATTATCCTAGCCCTCAAGCCAGACTCCCAATTGCCACCGCAGTCAGCAGTTCATACTCAGCGGGCAGTCAGTGTTGGCTGAAGCTCCCAAATGCAGTTAGTCTCCGGAGCGCTGCTGAGGACGGGAAACCGTCCTTGATATCTGCATGTCCCTGTCAGACAGTCCGTCCAGGGCTGCCCTGGCCGTCAGGGATGATGTGCAGCTCCTGGGATTCGACTGTCACTGTCACTCTCAGGAGTCCTTCTTAACACACCCATCAGGCTTTGCCTTTATCTTACATTTCACATCCTGTTGAAAATTGTTTGTGGTTCTCAGAGACCCAGCGCGAGTGCCGGGTTCTGAATCCCTGCAAAGGTGTGAGGCAGCGTCCGATGGCTGCAGGTGGCCCTCAAAGGGCCAGGCATTCGTCGCCTAGTGCTGCCTGCAGGTCTCTCGTCCCTCCACAGCAGAAACGTGTCCCGGTTTCTTTGTTGGGCATCAGGTGTCCCTTTGGGGAGCAGTTGCAGGAGCATCCCCCACAGAGGAAGCCCTTCGTCCTTCCATCAGCATGTTGTGTAGTTCCCAGACAATGGTGTGGTTTACCGTTGCTTAACCAGGAGGGCTGTTGCCAGATAAAGGCCAGATGGTGTCACCAGGTAGAACTAAAGTAGAGCCCCGTGTATGTTCAGCTACACAGAGCTGCAGTGTCATGAGTCCGTAACTTAACATTGTCAGGTTAGTTTTCAGACTGGTTCAACCTGAAAGGTAAGGCCAGAGCACATACAGTAGAACAGGCTGTCATCCTCCCTGGCATTTTCCAAGCAGTCACCAAAGTGGAGCTGGACGGGAGCGTCTGTCTCCTTCCTACCCATAAAGTCTTCACAGACTCCCCGTCACCTGGCATCTACTGACCTTCACCTGCCTGCTGAGAGAACCGAGTATCTTTGCTTTCACTTGGCCAAAGTAGGAGAAAGGCTATTTCCAAGAGAATAAGAAGTAGAAAAATGGGGAATTTATGAGTTGCAGACATGTTCTCTCCCTTTCCCCCACTTGAACCAGAACAGACTTCAGATTCCCATGGCATTCTGTCCTCCAGTCTAGGTGTCTTCCCAGACCAGCTGCTGCTCTCCATGGCTTCAGGCATATGTTATGGTGGCCTGATAAGTTCTTCAGACCTCAGAACTAACCCTAAAGCGCTGCCGTGGGTGCTCTGCACATTGCAGAGCATGTGTCCTCTCATCCTGGCCCAGTCAAGGCCGATGCTTATTCCCACCTCCTGTTTCTAGACTGCTGGGTTACTGGTGCATCTGCCTCATCTCCCTCCTGACGGTGGTGTCCCCGAGGACAAAGACCACAGCCACCTTTGCTGCGCTGGCCTGTGTTCCTCAGAAACCCCATGGCAGAGTCCTGATGCACCTGCCACCGGCCCGTGTCCCTCAGCCCTTTCAGAGGGGGATGTGTGGCTTTCTCTGTCCTTGGGGATGTTCCTAGTTTAGGCAAAACTAGGCTCGTGTTGGCGACATTGTAAACCATGTAGAACTGACCCCTGCTCAGAATATTCTGACCTAATGCGTGTGGACGGGATTTGGACTTTTCCGTCTGGGACCTGGAGGTCGTTACTACAGCTGTCGAGCACTTGCGTGTAGGTAGGCGTAGAGGAGACATCACTTCTCTGTTCTCTGTAAATCATTTTCTGTTTCTTAGGTATTGGCTAAGCTATGCAGGCTGTACAATTGCTCATTTTTATTTTGTTTTAACCCACTTTCCTGAAGTAATCTTTGGAAACATCAAAAGTTGCTCTCCATTGACCTGGACAAAGTGGTATTACCCAACTTCCGGTCGAATCGCCCTCAAGTGAGACCCTTGTCTCCTGGAGAAAGTGGTGCCTGGGACATTCCTGGAGGTCAGTTCCAAGGGGCTTTACTGTGCTGATCGTACTGTTGCTTGTTCAAGTCATCCCCCTCGCTCCACCAGCAGGTGAGCCGGAGGCTCCATCTTTGCCGTCCTGGGAGCCGTCGTGGCCCTGGTGGGCTTCATGGTACCAATCCGCAAGGCCAAGAGATCAACACGCTCTTGGATCTCTCAGAAAATTCTATCTGGGTTTTCAATTTTGAATTATTTTATGATGCCCAGGTGTTAACACTTAAACATTTTTCCAACTGAGGAACTTGTGCCCACTCCTTCATTCTCAAATGTGTGCACCCCAGGGGCTCCTGTGGTCTGCTGGTTTGGATCCCAACCAGTGGCTGTAGCTACCCTGGTCCCTAAACCTTCAGCCCAGAGGTCTCCACTGGTTCTTTGCCTTGGCCTGCCTGGGACTTGACCAGGCTAGGATTCTCCATTGAATGCAGGTGTGTTCCCTTTAGGTGATCTGATTCTGTCCCCTCCACAGGTAATGGCTTTGGCATGATTGGCCATTTGGGACAGATCCTCTCTTAATCTGGGATGATTGGTATCAAGTCATCCCGGCAGACTCTGGGTGGCTCTTTCATTCTGGAAATCCTGGTGCTCTCCCAAAAGGTTTTAGTTCCCTGGGGTGGGTGGGGGGTTCTCCTGGCTCCAGGAATTGACTGGAATTCCTGGGAATCAAGAACAGTGCCACCATCTGTGTGGTCCAACCCTGGGAACTTTGTGCAGTGATGCAAAGCTCCCAAGGGCCTTGCTGCAGGCCATGGGGCGCGCTAATGAAGCTTAGTTCTGGAACCCCAGCATTGCTCAGTTACAAAGTCAGACTGACAGTGTGAACCCGGGGACCTTCAGTGGCCTCCAAGCCCCTGACCACATGTCCCACCTGCACAAGGCTTTCCCAGAAAGGTGGGGGCACCACCAGCCATCCTACCTCCCACCTGGCCTCCTTCCTCTTGTTCACCCTCAGTGAGTGTGACACCAGCGCCTTCCCCTCCCCAGCATCCAGCCTGTCTATTGTCTGGGGTATTTGGGGAGACAAAAGGCAGCTCTGGGCAGCCCTGGTGTGGATTGGCTGTGATGGGAGAGAAGCCACAGGGAGGTGGGAGACCAAGGCCTCACCGCTGCCCTGGAAGCACTAATCTGTGAGCAGGGCCGCAGGTCTCCTGCATTCCCCACTTACGGCCTGGGTTTAAACTGGTGTTTGCCCGGCAAGCCCAGCTGATGACATGAGCAGCATGCCCCCCCCGCTGAGGGTCCACCACCACTGGCGAAGAGGCGGTGGCTGGACGGCTCTGCAGCATGACTGACCGTTCACCTCTGCCCCTTGCAGGGATCATGCCTGGCCGCTACAACCAGGAAGTGGGCCAGACCATTCCTGTCTTTGCCTTCCTGGGAGCCATGGTGGTCCTGGCCTTCTTTGTGGTGCAGATCAACAAGGCCAAGAGCAGGCCAAAGCGGAGGAAGCCCAGAGTAAAGCGCCCACAGCTCATGCAGCAGGCCCACCCGCCAAAGACCCCTTCGGTGTGACAGACTGGCAACCGTGAGCGCAACAGAGAGCCTTCACGACGGCCTTGGTGGGCGGGTGGTGAGGTTTCCCGGGGGCCGTCTGTTTAAAAGGGATCAAGCCTTCGGGTGTGGGTGTTTGAGTCTGTTCCAAGCAGGCCACCCCATGTGATGCGTGGTGGCCCGTGGCACCTGTCGAAGTGTCTTGTGGCCAGGGGCCCGTGGGAGGACTTAGCGTATCAGCGTCGAGTAACACTTCACCCAGCCGCTGTGTGCACCAAAGCCTGGAGAACTTCAGAAGGCCCTCAGGGTCTCCCGGCCTGAGAGGAAGTACTTTTAAACAAATGAAACAACTCTGACCAAGCTAAAGTATGCTCGTTAAAGGCTATTTTCTATATTTATTGTTGGGAAAAAGTCACTTTAAAGACTTATGCTATTTGGAAGCAAAGCTATTTTTTTGTTTGTCAATGGAATGCAGTTTTTTACTATTTCATCATGAAGAGTAACACAGATTCCGTAACCTCCTTTTTGGTGAAAGGACGGACTGGGATTTGAAGGAACTTGCACAAATCTGTGAAACAGACCTTCGCTTATTTTTATAAGTACCAAGTGCCATCATGCTTTGTAATTTGGGGTCTTGATTTCACCATTGTCGGTGAAGAAAATTTTCAATAAATATACATCACCTGTATGAAGCTGTAAGAAACTGTGCAATGGGCTTTTTTCCTCCCTGTCCCTCTTCTCTTTGATGACAACCTAGAACGGGTTCTGAATCAGTGTGGTTTTTTTTTTTTTGGAGGTATAATTCATATACTATAAAATTCTCCATTTTAAAGTGTACAGTTCAGTGGTTTTAGTATACTCACAAGGTGGTACAACCATCCCTCCTGTAATTCCAGAGCATTTTCATCACCCCCAGAAGAAATCCTGGGCCCTTAGCAAAGCAGCCTCTGTTCTGCCTCGCAGGCCAAGGCAGCCACTAGGGTACTGTGTCCACGGACTTGCCGGTTTTTGAACGTCCTGTCTGTGGGATCCTGCCGCGTGTGGCGCCTGTGACTGGCCACTCTCACTCCGCATGTTTTGGGGCGCCTTCATGTGGTAGCGGGTCCGTACTTAGTGCCCTCTTACGGCCCCTGGTGTGGGTAGACCTCATTTGTTATGGTTATGCAGTTGATGGGCATATGTGTTGTGTCCACTTTCGGCTCTTGGGAAGAGTGCTGCTGTGAGTACTTGTGTGCAGGGTTATGCGTGGACAGTTTTCACTTCTGCTGGGTGTATACCTGGGAGTAAAATCATTCACTCTGCATTTAACTTTTTGAGGAACTGCCTAACTCTTTTATTCCAAAGTAGCTGCACTGGTCTAGACCCCCTAGCCGTGTATGAAAGTTCCAGTTTCTCCACATCCTCACCAGTGCTTGGCACTATCCGTCTTCTTGATTATAGCCTCCAAGTAGGTGTGAAGTATCTGTGGTTTTGATTTCCATTTCCCTAATGACCTTGAGCATCTTTTCATGTATTTACTGGCCATTTGTATATTTTCTTTGGAGAAATGCCTATTCAGATCCTTCACCCATATTTTAATTGAGTTATCTTTTTGTTATTGAGTTGTTAAGAGCTTTTAATGTATTCTAGATGTAAGTCTCTTATTAGAGATGTAAGTCTCTTATTAGATAATGTAATTTGGAAATATTTTTTTTCTTTCTGTTGGTTTTTTTTTCCTGGTGATATCCTTTGAAGCATAAGTTTTAATTCTGACAAGGTCTATTTTATGTACTAGGCTGGGCCCCAGGACTTCTCTCTTCACTGTGCTGTCTCCTGAGAGCCAGTCAGCCAGAGGCCCTGACTGTAGGAATCTGGGAGGTGCTGCATGGACATGAGCCGTGAATGAGGACAGCTGGGAGCCCCACCCCTGCAGCCCCACCCATGTGAGGGACGCAGGGGCCTGAGGTCCGCCTTGCACTTGTGCTTACCTGCCCTGTGCTCTTAAGGCGCAGGCCCCGTGCTTGCTGACCCTGAGGAAGCCTCCCACAAGAACAGGCCTTGCAGATGGTAAATGTGGCCCAGCAACCATCGCACTGCATCTGCTGAGTGCTCACCACCTGCCCGGCATGCATGATGCTGTGGGAGTCTCAGCCACCCCGGCATGATCTCACCACTGTTTCCCAGATGAGAAAACCAAGGTGGGACCAGCATTCCAGCCCAGGTCTGGCCTGGGCCTGAGCTCTGAGCCCAACACCAGGCTCCTTCCCTGTCACCTATGGGGGGAAGGATGCCCACTTTCTGGTAATAATGGGGGTGCTACTTAGGTTTACTGAACACAAAATGAAGCAGGTTAAGGACTCTTATACATAGATCAAAGAGAGGTTTCCAGATAAAGAATAAAATTCTTGATTTTTTTTCCAATGGCTAATGCCACCACATAAGCAAGCGGGCATTAACTCACAGGATGTTGGTGTCGCGTGCCAGCAGCGTGCATGCAGTGCGGGTGAGTGTCCTCGGCGTTTGTATTCCTGGGCCTTGCCGTAGACTTACCAAGTCAGGTGCTCTTTGGCAAGAGCCTAGAAATCGGTTTTAAAAGCTCCCCAGGGTAACCAGAGCTATCGTATGACCCTGCTATTCCACTGCTTGGAGTAGACCCACAAAAATTGAAACCTGGTGTTCGAACAAAATCTTATATATGAATGTTCATAGGTGCACTATTCACAGTAGCCGAAAGTCGAAAAAACCCACATGTGCATCAGTGGAGGAATGGATGAGCAGGACGTGGCCTCGCCATGTGGCAGAATATGAGCCCTCCAAGGAGCAGCACTGACACACTGCAGGGCGGGCGAACCTCAGGAACCTCCTGCTGAGGGAAAGGAGCCAGAAACACAGGACCGCACAGCGTGTGACTCTGTGTCGGTGTCCAGAGCAGGTCAGTGGTTGCTCAGGGCCAGGGATGGGGCGGGGGTGGCTGCAGCGGGTAGGGCTCTGCTTTGTGGGGATGAGGATGTTCTGGAACTAGACGGAGGGGTCGTTTTCACACCGTTGTCCAAGTGCTGCTACTGAGCTGTACGCTTCAAAAGGTGAATTTTATGTTGTGTGACTTTTACCACCAAAAAACACTCTAAAACTCCCCAGGGAATTCTTAAGACCAGGCAAGGTGGGAGCCCCTGGCTTGGAGACTGGGAGAGGCCCTCTGGCCCTCACCAGCATGGACCTGAGGGTCGGGACCAGGGGCCCCTCTGCCGCCCTGTGACACAGCCTCCAGCCTGCTGAGCGAGCCTCCCTGGAGCTCCTTCCTTTCACGGCCAGCAGGACTCTGATCCTAACTCAGGGTGACCTCTCTGCCATTTCTCAAATGAGAAAAGTCGCTGTTCAGGCATGGGCACACTAGCTTCTGAGATTCACCCTCACCTGTCGTCCAGAACTTTCTAATGTGAGCACACAGGCCAGGGGAGAGGGGCTGAGGTTCACAGAATGAATTGCCATGTGATCCATAGAGAAGAAAAAGGGGGACCCTCGGGGGTGACCCTTGGTGACAGTGCTCACCTCTTGGGGCAACTCAGGAGGAGGGATATGATTCCACATGTGGGGCACCAGGCTGGGCCTCTGCCTGCCTGGTCTACGAGTGCCACCTTGCTGTCCTCCCTCTGTCCCCAAGCCACCAGCCTGCCCGCCCGCCCACACAGATGGGGCCCTGCAGGGTGCCTCTCCACAGCTTGGGAAAGGTCACATAGCCCTGGGATGCCTCCGAGAGTGGATATCAAAGCTCCTTGGAATTAAGAGGTTTTTCCCTGTTGAGTGGAATTTCACAGCCCAGTGGCCAATTTCTAAGTCATGCACGTTAATGGGCAGCTAATGAGGGACCCAGGCAGGGACAGGGAGGTGCCCCAGGAGCCAAGATTAAGGAGTACAAAGCGGCAGCCGCACACGGGGGCCCACTGGCTTCTCTCCGCCATGGGAGTGAATCTGGGGGAGTAAGAGCCATGTGACTGTTGACTCCTGAGGGAGCCGGGGCTGTCCGTGCCCCTCCACCTGCTGGGGCTGCTGTACTGGCTCTCCTGGCCTAGGTCCCTACCCTTGGGAACCCCAGAGCCCCAAGGCCTTCGGGGGAGCACTGGCACCTCCTCCTGGCTGAGTCTTCACATGGGGACTGCCCGCTCCCCTCAACGCTCCCCTCTTCCCTAAAGGCGCACAGACGTCTCACCTTCCTCCAGGAAGTCCCTCCGGACTCCCCCTCCCTTCTGGAGTCTCATGCTCCACTCTTCCTGCCACTGGGTGGTGCTTACTTGGCTAGTCTTGATCTCCCCAGGGTTTGTCCCCTCCTCCAGAGCTCAGATCCCTTTCTCCTCTGACCCCTAGGGCCTGGCCTGCAGTAGGGACTCAAACATACTGTTGTTGAATGACTGTCTGACAGAATGAGAATACAATCAGACCCTGGGTATGTAGGGTGTAGTGTGCTGAATGGTGGCCCCTAAGATAAGTCTGTGCGCTGGAACCTGTGGTCTTTGCAGGTATAATGAAGGATCTCAGGACCCTCCTGGAACATCTAAGCAGGCCTAAATCCACATAAGGACCAGTGTCCTTAGGAGAAAAGGAGAGGATATAGACACAAGGAGAAGCCTCACAAAGGTGGGAGATTGGAGGGCTGGACTGCCAGCCAAGGGTGCCTGGAGGCCCCCGGAGCTAAGCAGGAAAAGCAGGAAGGACCCTCCCATAGAGGCTTCGGAGGGAGTGGGGGGCCCTGCCCACATCTTGATTTAAGGTTTCTGGCTTCCAGAACCATGAAAGAATAAATTTGTTGTTTTAAGCCTCCCAGGTTGTGGCAATTTGTTATTGACAGACTCAGATGCATAGATGAGGGAAGCCACGTGACTTTCCTTTTTCTCTCTTTTCAGAAGTCTGTATTTATCCTGCCCTCCATTCATTCATTCACTCATTTATCCATTCAGCACTTTTGTCCCAGGCACTGCCAGTCAGGGTGGGTGGGGGAGGCAGTGTGACGCACACCTGGGGCTGAATCCCAGTCCTGTCACCTGCCAGCAGCCACGTGCTCTCCCTGCCTGAGCCCAGTTCCTGCCTTGAGCAGTGTGATGACGTGACGCCCCCTTGGGGTTCGGTGTAAGGACTCGGACGCCCAGCACTTGCTGTAAGGTCCAGTCACAGTGAGCACTGCATGTGGGAACTCTGAGTGCCCCTGGGATGCCGTCCAGCCCCAGGCTCGGGGGCCGCAGTCATCCTGGCCACCCAGCAGGTTGCGCATTTATTGAACACCAGATGAAGCCTGCAATGGTGTAAAGGGAGTTTGCCCCAAGGAGGTGACAGGGTCAAGGCTGTTACAAGCTACATGGAGAAAGGCCTTTGGGGTTGATCTGTGATGGACAGATGAGGCCTGAAGACATTTAACTAAAGGCAGTGGTTCACGAGGGACCCAGGCTAGCAGCGTGTCAGCATCGCCTGGGAGCTGGTTAGAAATGCAGGTTCTCAGGCCTTGCCCCAGACCCCTAAGTCAGAAACGCTGACTGGATCCCCACAATCTGTTTTCATTTGCCCTCGAGGGGACTGAGTCTGGGTGCCAGGAATAAGCAGGTTTACTTTGGTTCAAGATCTGACCTTCGTGGGCTTGCGTTTTCCAGAACGGAACCCTTCCCAGTGTTCAGCCATCTTAACTGATGTGTTGGGTACTCAGAGTGTAGTGGGGGGCCCAGCAGCACCCAGCTCTCAGAGCTTATAGAAATGTGGAACCTTGGCGCCGCCCAAGGTGGAATGAATCGGTCTGCATTTCAAGACCCCCAGGTGACTGGTGTGCACACTTGCCGTGGGAGCATCTCCGTGAAGCACCTGCTGACACCTCAGGTGTTGCATGCACGGGCCCTTAGCCTCCCAGTCCCCTGCAAGGGGGACACACGGACCCCTTAGGCTTGGAGAAATCAAACACTGCCAGCAACTGATGCTGACTTCCATGCCTGTCCCCCACCCCAGACGGGGGCCCTCAGAGAGGCAGCCTAGGGGGGAGGCATTGGAGAGCCAACTCCAGGTCACTGCGTGTGGTCAGGGGCAGGCGCTCCCCTTGATCCTTCCAGCTGAGTGCCCTCTAACCCGGGGCAGCAGGAGGGCCCTGCCCCTAGGGAGGGGCCTACTCCGGAGTTGGGGGAGGGAGTCTTAAGACCCTTTCTCAGGCCAGACGTCTCAGAAGGTGCATGATCTGGGGACAGAAGGCCTTGATCTCTTGTCCTGTTACTCTAGGTTTGGGGACTCAAACCCCAGCACATGCTCTGCAGGGCTCCTTTGATTCATGACTCAGGTACCGACCCGAGCAGAGCTAGAATCTCGCTTCTTCCGCTCCTCCTGGCCCAGGAAACGCTGCTGAACCTCCTGGCGCGAGCTCCAGTCCCACCCCAATGGCCGAGGACTGTGTGGCTGTGAAGTTTGGGTTTGGTGGTAAGGAGCAGGGGCTGGAGGCCGAGGGGCGAGAGCAGGGTGGGCACTTTGGAAGAGAAAGTGGAGGAGGCAGGGGACTGGTGGCCTGGGGTTTAGGTGGGAGGGCAGGAGGAGGACAAAGGGGTTCAAGTTGGAGGAGTGGGCACATTTCCTGAGGGTTCTGGGTGAGGACCAGCAGTGGATGGGGATCACACAGGGAGCAGAAGCACAGGAAGTGGTAAGTGGGGCCTTGGGCCTGGGAAGGGGGAGAAGTCCTGTCCCAGCTGGGGTGATCCCATAGCTGAGAGGAAGGTGCCACCACTCCCCTTTCCCGCCCTCTGCTGCTTCTAGCCATGGAGGAACAGACCGAGGGAAGCAGAGGACTTTTGGAGGAGCCCATCCCTGTGGCCGCCAGCCCGGGTCTGTCCTCTCTGGGCGCTGTCTTCATTCTCCTCAAATCTGCGCTGGGGGCTGGTCTGCTCAACTTCCCCTGGGCCTTCCACAAGGCGGGCGGGGTGGCCCCTGCCTTCCTGGTGGAGCTGGTAAGGTTTTGAGGGGCCTCCTGGGGCAGGTAGCAGCTGGCTTTTATTTTTCCGGCAGGACCCTTGGCCTTGCTCTGTACAGCAGTCTATCTCAGAAACTATCCCCTTGGGGTTTTGTTTTCTGTCCCACTCAGCTCATGAGGGAAGGTAATCCCATTGCAGACTCAGGTGGAGAAGATCCCACCACAGGGTGCTATGTGGCCAGGCGACACCGAAAAACCCCTTGTCTGCAGCCACCTGCAAATGAGCCTGGCCTTTCTGCCGTCTCTGAGCAGCTGCCCGGCCAGTTGAAGTCCCAAGTGCAGAGTCCAGGCCCTCTGCAGGGTCAGAACTGTTCAGCCACTTCCTGCATGTCGAGTCCAGATTCTTTTCCCCGAAAGGCCAGGGGCCGAACATCCTCAGTGAAGAGCTGCTAATTAGCACAGGTTCATCTTATGTACATAGGCTCCTTTTTCCCTGGCCGGCAGGAACCCTGGGCCTTGTGGTAAGCTCTTTGACAGGTGTTATCGCAGTTACTTTTGTATGGCAGCCAGCTGATACCCCGTCCTAACCGTTTGTGGGCCATGGGACCTTCGTGTCCTGGAAACTTCTGAATCCTGCCCTGTGAAGTGTCCCCAGTGTGGGCTGAGCACCTGGCTCTGGTGTTGGATGGCTGCTACAACTGTGGTCCCTGGCCTCGTGAAGCTTGTTCTAACGCAGAACTCAGGCGAGATGCAAGAAGTCAAATAAGATAGTCTCGGGGTGGGTGGTGCTGGGAGGCCTTGTGACAGGGATGGGATGACATGGCACACGGGGTGGTCAGAGAAGGCCTCTCTGAGGACGGGAGGTTGCACCGAGCCCAGCCAAAATGGAAGAACTCATGTAGGTGCTTGTGAGGGGCACCACAGCCGTGTCTGGGCGCTTGCTCGGAAGGGCTGCCCACCCAGAACAACGAGGAAGAAGCTGGATCTTCAACCACAGAGTCAATGATAAAGCAGGTGGGGCTGGGGGACGGGGTCGCGGTCAGGCACAGATGTAGCGGGTCCCAGGGCCGCAGCCCGGCCGTGAGGCAGAGATGCAGATCCCCTCCTCATGGGCACAGGGGCTCCTGGCTGCTGGCAGGAAGGCTGATGCCAATTCAGCAGGTCTGGCTGGGCCGGAGCACATGCATTTCTGATGAGCTCCCAGGGGACACATGCTGCTGGTGTGGCTTGTAGTGTGTGCAGTGTCGTCCCTGCCTCGAGCAGACTTGAGGGGACCCCAAACGCATAAGTGTTTAATCCCAACAGGGGAAGGGTCGGGCTGGTAAAGGTAACCCCTAACCCTGCCCCTGCCCAGAGGCAACCCTCCCCTCCCCTCCCCTCTTCTCAGCCTGTGAACCCAGCCCCTTGAGAAGTGTTTAAAAATCTGTCCTACCAGGAGGCTTGGGTTTCTGATGCCTCCAACCAGGGCTGAACGGTATGAATCCCAGATTCACAGACTTACCACCCAGGAGGCCTTGACAATCTGCCTACTCTGCAGCTCTGGGTTCAGGGCAGGGCAGGGCTGGTGGCATGTCGGATAGAGGTCTCTGGGCTGTAGGCAGTCTCAGTGACAGGCCCAGGGGGTGCGGGGAGCCCTATCAGAGTCCCAAGGGGCAGCTGGCTCAGGGGGAGGGCTCCGGGCTCGCCCTGGCCACGGCTTTGTTCCACAGGTCTCCTTGGTCTTCCTGATCAGCGGGCTGATCATCCTGGGCTATGCTGCCTCCGTCAGCGGCCAGACCACCTACCAGGGCGTGGTTGGAGAGCTGTGCGGCCCCACCATCGGGAAGCTGTGTGAGGCCTGCTTCATTGTCAACCTGCTCATGATCTCTGTGGCCTTCCTCAGGGTGATCGGGGACCAGCTGCAGAAGTGTGAGTTTCTGTGCTGGAGTGTGCGGTGGCCCCTGGGTGTGGGGCTCTTATGACCTGGTCGATGAGCAGGATGCAGACACTGGGCCTGGCCCTGAGGAACAGCAGAGGCCGAGACCTCCCCTGAGCTCCTAATGTTGTGGGAAGGGAGACCCAGAGTTAGGAGTTATCTGCACAATGAGAGGTGTGGACAGAGGGGCTGTGCTGACTGTCTGGGGACAACCCAGTTCAGAGACGGGGAAGCGGAGCCAGCGTGAACAAGCCCCTACAGAGAGAACCAGTAACACCTTGATTAACGCTGGAGCCCCAGGCGCCTTGGCATCCAGGCCTGCTGTCGGTTTCTCTGTAAGCCCTGCTTTAGCTGCTACCAATTTTGATATGTTATTTTCATTTTTGTTCCATTCAAAATATTGGCTAATTTTGGCTGTGATTCCTTCTTTGACTCATAGGATGTTTAGAATTGTGTGGTTCAATTTCCAATTATTTGGGGGTGTTCCAGATCCTTTGGGATTTCTACCTTAATTGTATCATGGCCACAGTATGCTCTGTGATTTTCAATCTTTGGCATATGAGACTTGTTCAGTGACCCCAGCATGGTCTGTCGTGGTGACCCCATGTGCTGCTCTTAAAGGATAGGTATTCTGGTTGAGTACAGTGTTCTAGAATTCTCCATTAGGTCAAGGCAATCCGCAACTTTGATCAGATCTTCCATAACTTTACTGATTTTTTTGGAGGGGAGGGATCTAGTTTCTCTATCAGTTTCTGAGAGATGGGGTGTTAAAATAGCCAGCTGTGATGGCAGATTTTCTGTTTCATCCTTTAATTCTCTCCTTTTTGCCTGGTAGTTTTTGAAGCTTTGTTATTAGGCACATACTGTGAATTGCCCTTTTATTTTTGGAAATACTCCTTTTTTGTCTCTGGTGATACTTTGGCATTAAAGAACCTGCTCTGCTATGAATGGATCCACTCCAGCTTCCTTAAGATTACTGTGTATGCATTACTTCCTTCCCCGTCCTTTCACTGTGAACCTAACTGTGGCTGGGGATTTTAAAATGCCTTTCTTGTAGACAGCATATGGTCAGGCTTTGCTGTTATCATCTTGATGATCTCAGGCTTTTAATTGCAACAAATTTATGGATGTGGTTGGATTTTGGTCTGCCATTTTGCTATTTCTTTTGTTTCCTGTCACTTGAACCATGAATGAAAGGTCCCTAGGCACTGGGATATTGACAGTAAAGGCTTCTATGGTTCGGGAGGCACTTGCATCCCAAAAACCGGTCGGTAAATCTGAAGCTTCCAGTGGGTGAATAGGCACGAGAACACCCTGCCTGCCGGGGGCAGCTAGGGGTCCTGTCAAGTTTCAGCCCGGCCATCTGGGGGTGGTGTGTTGAGATGGATGCTGACTATGTTCAGACCCAGTAGTCGGCCCCCTGGAGTGGTTGGTCGTTGATTAGGATGCATGCCACCGCCGGCTCTGGGCAGACTCACTGGGAAGACAGGGCATTGTTTGTGTGTTTCTGGTTAGATATTTGGGGGGGGGGGGGTGTTTCTGTAGGCAGGCCAGGCTTCTTGTGAGGAGGGCTGAATAAAGATTGGGGTGCTTGGGGGTGTTATTGCATTCATGGGGCATGAGTGATTTGACTGTGAGTGGCTGGTGCTGAGGCCATCAAGGATGTCCTAAGTGAGGGCTCAGGAAGGCGCAGATGTCAGCTGGGGCTCCCTGGCTGCAGGAGATCTAGATGGATGCGAGGGGCTTATTCCACCCCTCCCAGATCTCCGTGCACCTTTGGGGGGGGTGTATGCCCTTGGTACCTCTGTCCCCCGCGCGGGTGCCTGCATGATGGCCTCTGAGCGGGACTCTGCCCTTGCGCCCGTTCAGTAGGAACAAGCTGTCTGATGAGGCATTTATTTCCCTGCACGGCTAGCTTTACCAAGCATCGGGCAAGAACAAAGAAGGGCTGCATTACAGCAGCGTGGGCACCCCCAAGCGGTCACAAACTGGTTCCCAGCCCCCATGGGACTGTGGGGGCCGCCTCACCCCAGCAGTCTCAGCCCTCAGCTGTCTCCCTGTGCCCTGCCCTCTCCCATCTGTCTTGCCTCTTACATCAGCTCCACATTCTCTGTCTTCCTCTGGCAGATACAGTCCCAGGGTCTCTGGTGTTCCCTCCACTGAGAGGTCAGTGGGGTCTGTGTTTCCTCCCCTTGAATCTGAGTGGCAGCCTGGCTCAGTGCATGTGACACTGTTGGCTCAGACCTGGCCTTTAAGAGGTCTTGGTCTCCAGGAGCCCAACTGCTATGGACTAGCCCACTGGAGGGTCTGCAGGGAGGGGCCCCGAGGCTGCAGAAAGGGCCCACCTGAGCCCAGGCATCCCCCCCCAGGCATCCAGTGTGGGTGGAGTGGTCGAGGACCCTCCAGACCAGCCCCTCCCGCCAGCCAAATGCCCCTGGGTGACCCCAGCTGATCCCATGGGGAGTAGAGCTGGCCAGCTCAGCACTGCCCTGATTCTTTACCTCAATTCATGAAACACAGTAAAGTGGTTGCTCTAGGCCACTGTTTGTACAGCAGTGGCAGAAGCGTGGCTCTGATGCAGAGCGGCTCGGCCTCCCAGCACTGCCGCCAAAGAGTCGCTGCAGGCCCCCGCTTGGCCCATACGCCCACTGGGCTGTGGGGCAGAAACAAGGAGGATCTGTTCCAAGGGCACAAGGGCCCAGGTGCCCAGGGGCGGGCCTCACCATCTTAGGGCAGTGCCTGGGTGTGCAGGGGGCTCAGGGCATGTCTGTTGAATGAATTTGTGCAGGGGAAGTCCTTTCTCCTTGGTGGCATGTGACAGGAACCCCATCAAGCTTGTCACCCCATCCCTTTAGGCTTGGGGGGCTGAGTGGTGCCCATGCAAACCCCACCCAGGGGCCAAGAGCTGGGAGCCCTGTGGCCAGGGCTCTAATGGCGGCCGAGGGCCACGCAGGGCTTCCAGTAGCTCCTGCCCTCCTTCCTGCCAGTGTGTGATTTCCTGCTGCCTGGGGCTCTGCCAGCTCCACAGCCCTGGTACATCGACCAGCGCTTCACCCTGACCCTGCTCTGTGCTCTGGTCATCCTGCCTCTGTCCACCCCACGGGAGATCGGATTCCAGAAGTACACAAGGTATGGGGCTGAAGGAACCTCTGCGCAGGGTGCTGGGGCAGGGGGATCCCATGATGACGTGATGGGCTGCTAATGTTCTGTGACTTAATTATTACAGACTTTTTCTGCACATGCATGTGCACCCACAGGCAGGGAGATAGGGACACAGATGCACATACTTTCTTCATCTTACAGTCTGAGCCTTAAAGCATACTTTTGCAAAAAGTATAAAGTCTGGCAAGATACTCAGCTGAGTCTGCAACCTGCCCATCCCTGTTATGTTCTGACAATAGACTTCTCACCTTAAAGCAGGACAGAGAAACAGCCCCCAGCCTGTGTCAGGCTCTCTTGTCCCTTCCGGTTGTGTCAGGGTCCTCCTCCCTGCTGTGTGACTGAGGGTCAGTGCCTGACTTAGATGCCAAGTCCCAGCAGCTGCAGCCCTCATGGCCTTGCGGGTTCCAGCCAGTTAGGAACTCGACAGATATGACCTCTGGGCCTCAGAGCAGCCCTGCCAAAGTGGCCATCCCACTGTCGCCATGCACAGACAAGGAAGTGAGGCCCAGAGTCATGAGCACCTTGCCGGACACCTGGCTGGTGTGGGGAGCTGGCATTCAGACCCCACTCTGGCTCCCCAGAACCCTCGGTGGTGGGCAGGAGTCCCATGTATTTGCGGTCACTGACACAGAGGCCCCCTAATGCACACCATGTGTTAGCATCCTAGGCACCCTGGCTGCTTGCTACCTGGCCCTGGTCGTCACCGTGCAGTACTACCTTGGACCCCCAGGCCTCACCAGGGAGCCCCGCCCTGCACCGGGGTGAGTCTGAGGGGCCGGCTTTCTGAGGCTCTCTGGGGTGCAGGGGTCAGGGGTCCTACTTGGAGGTGGGACACCTATGCTGCCCCCCATGGCCTTCACAGATCCCTGGCTCCCCCCATGCAATCCCCTGTGTCTCTGATGCAGTAGAGTCCAACAAAGGCCCTTTCCTGCTTTGAAACTGAGGTGGCTCTTTTCGTAAGGACCAGGGACAGGCGAGGGACATACAAGCACCCCTTCCCCTCCAGCCTGGGCTCCTAGACTTTGCAGATGTGTCCCCGACAACGTGGAGGCAGCTAACCATCAAGATGCAAGTGCCCGGGTAGAGGGAACAGGGAAGCAGGGAGGCCACGTGACCCGACCACCTGAGCGAGGCCAAGCGCACTGGTAGGGTGGGGTGTCCTGTAGAGGCGCAGAGCTGTGGCGAGGACTTCATGTTTGCCAGGAAGCCACTGCCACTGCAGGGTTTGAGCACAGCAGGGACTTAATCACTTTCGAACAAGGCGCTGGCATTTTCCTTTGGCACTGGGCCCTGCAAATTATGTGGCTCCTCTTGGCTGCTGGATTGGAAGTGGAGCATAAAAGAGAGAAGAGTCCAGGGCGGCTCTGAGCTTTGGGCTTGATCACTGGGAAGGATGGTAATGCCATTTCCTGGAGAAGTGCAGGTGGCTGGGGGAGGAGGTCAGGTGGGGATGTGTTAAGTTGTAGGTGGCTTTGAGACACCTACACAGAGGTGGCAGATAGCCAGTCAGACCTGTGTGTTTGGAGTTCAGAGAGAAAGATCCAGGCTGGAGGGAGAAATGTGTCAGCTCAGAGATGGCATTAAAGGCCACTGCCCAGGTGAGGGCTGTCCCCTGAGCCAATGGTACTCTGTCCGGCACCAGGAGGTCAGGGAGAAGAGGAGCTGTTGAGAGACAGAGAGGGATGGTGAGGTAGCAGGTTGTTTGCTGCCAGGAGCTGCTGTAACAAATGACCACAAACTCGGTAGCTGAAAACAGAAATTTCTCTCTGTTTTGGAGGCTGAAAGTCCAAAATCAAAATCAAGGTGTTGGCAGGGCCAGGCTCCCTCTGAAGGCTGCGGGGGAGGGTCCTTCCTGCCTCTCTAGCTTTGGTGGCTGCCAGCGGCCTTTGGTGTCCTCACTGCAGGTGCATTGTCCCACTGTCTGCCTCCGTCTCATGGCTGTCTCCCTTGACTGTGTGTCTGCTTTCTCTTCTGAAAGGACACCAGTCATTGGACTAGCACCCAGCTGACTCTGGTATGACCTGATGTTAATGTAACTAATGATATCTATTTCCAAATAAGGCTTCAATCTGAGGTTCCCAGTAGGTGTACATTTTGGGGGACACTATTCAACCCAGGATAGATGATAATTAGCAAGTCAGTGAACAAAATGTCAAGAAGTTTGGCGTGATCACCACCATATGCTGCTTCTGAGACACGTGGGCCTGAGCCCCAGGTGTTGGATTTGGTCACGGAGGCTGCTGGTGACATGCTGGGCTTTGTTAGAGCAGGGGAGGGTGTGAAGGCCCAGGAGGGAGGGGGTTCAGGAGAGAGGGCGGGAGGCAGGAATGAGCAGGAGCTCAGGGGAACAGAGGCCAGCAGGTACTGTTTATGTCCCACTCCACTGTATGTTCCCAGAGTGCCAGACGCTGGCACCTATAGTGACTTGTCAGAGGAAGCTGGAGGGCCACCGTTTGGGGACCACTGAGAGGCCTTGACCCGAAGCCTCTGCCCCATGCCCCTCTCAGTCCTCTTGGGAGCATGGGTGGAGGTCAAGCCATCCTTGCCCTACTGGGGATCTGTTTGGTGGATGCTGTTTGTGCCCATGAGCCCCTGACTTCCAAGGGAACAGGCAGCTGGAGAGGGAGGTTGGGGGCCCCTTCTAGCTTGCCCTGCCCAAGTTCTGCCTATGTGCAGAATGTTGGGTTACCAGATGTCAGCACAGATGTATTTATAAAGTGTAGCATTTAACATGGATCCTTTCCATCCCCCCAAAACCTGGTTGTGACAGTGATGATTAAAAATATGTCTTACAGTCAAGCTTCGTTCATCTTCTGGGTATTGTTTAAAACTCACCTTCAAATTGGAGGCTGTTTTGAGTTTAACTTCTTGTAATAAACACCTCTTCTTCTGTTTACAGTCCTTCCTCATGGACCTCTGTATTTAGTGTCTTCCCCACCATCTGCTTCGGATTTCAGGTAATCTGCATGTCTTGATTGAAGAATGTGGCATTTGCCAGCTGTGGTGATTCCTGGCTCCCCTGGGAGAGTGTGGCCTCCCTGTCAGGAGAGAAGTTTGCAGCCTTGTCCTAGGAAGACATGGGCTGTATTCCAGAGGCTGCATGGGGGCTAGTGTTGGGGCTCAGGGAAGGGTGCATTGCTGTTGAACTTGGGAACTCAGCCCCACTGACAGCCCACGGCAGCAGTGCTGTGTTGGGTGTGGGGATCGGGGACCTATCCTGTCCTCTGCAAGATCCCCCAGGACTGTCACCACCATGGGAGACCTAGAGCTGTGCACGCCCACAGGGGCCCTGGAGAGGCTTGTAGGCCAGGAAGGCCGGGAGGGGAGCAGGCAGCTGCATGGTGGGGGGGTCAGGGCGGAATGCACAGTTTCTGATGGAAGGCCACCAAGTGAGGACAGGTTGTGTGTGTGGGGTCCAGCAGAGGGCTTTTGGGGTAGCCCTGGGTGGGCAGATTCAGACACTCCCTTTTTCAGGTGCTGATCCTGAAAGGAATCTTGAAGGATGTGTGGGAGGCGGCTAGGTGAGGGCGAGGGTGGTGGTCCAGCTAGAGCAGCCAGTGAGCCCCAGTGGGCAGGGACGGGGCCTGAGGCTGGCTCAGAGGGGCAGCTCCTCCTGGGGCCGGGGGTGCAGGCGGGCTCTGCTGGGTGCCTCTGGTCTCTCAGGGTTTTCCAGGCTCCTAGCAGGTGGCGGCCGACTTCCTCCTTTCACTGTTTATTTTAGGAAAGATTTGCCTTTCTCCTAAAAACAACATCTACCCACCACCACCACCACCACCGCTACCACCAGAATCATCCCAAAGTAAAACCCAGTTTGCAAGGGGAAGTGGTCCCGGGCCAAGAGCGCTATCTCAGCTCCCAGCCTGAGCTTTTCTTCCTCCTCCATCAGCTAGCTCCTACTTCCTGTTCTTTATGAACCAGTTTTGAAAGATCCTGAAACATTGCCATTTTCTCTGCCTTGTAAATGAGTTGATATATCGCTCCTGGGACTTAGCAAGCTGCTTACAGGAGTTTCTCACATTTCTTCCTGCACACCCAATATTTTGAAAGGTCTGAAGCAATGATTTTGCTGTCATCCGTTGTCTGGGTGAAGTGTACCCACCCCTCTCTCCCAGGCCCAGGCACCATATGGTGTGGCAGGCTTGCGCTGGGGGGGCTGCTTTCCAGATGCTCCGAAGGGGGTGCCCCTCACCTTTGCCTCAGCTCCTGTGTCTGATTCTCCTAGCAACCAAGGCTGGGCTGCAGTTCCCAGGGACACGGATGCAGAGACTGGGAGCTGGGCAAGCAACCATGTGGCTTGCAGGGTGGAGGCAGGGCTGAGGACCAGTTGTCAACTGTGGGGACAGAGCAGGGCTGCGGGAGCCAGCTTGGAGAGGCAGGTGGGGATTGGGGGAGACTGGAGGTGGGTGATGAGTGTAGGAGGCAGGGCGAGGAGGGGACAAGGCTGGAGGCACCATGGGGAGAGGGAGGCCACCTGTGTCATCAGGAGCTCTGACCTGGCTCAGACATGGCGCTTCTCCCATATTCAGCAGTAGGGCTCCCCCCACCGCCCCACCTGTGCCGGGTCAGTACATGGGGCCTGGAGGGGCAGAGTAGGGTGCAGCCTCTGCTCCCAGCCATGCTGGCCACACTCAGGACTTGTCTCTGCTGTTACTGAGATAGAACTCATACAGCCACCAGCTTACCCCTCTGGAGGGTGTAAGCCAGTGCGTTTAGTCTGCTCAGAGTCATGCAGCCACCACTCCGCAAGCCGAGACCACTGTCCTTGCCCCAAAGCAAAGCCCTGCCTGTTCCCAGTGGCTCCCCATCCCCCTCATCACTCCCCAGCCTGGCAAACGTGACTCTGTGTCTCATTTCTATGAAGTTGCTGGTTCAGGGCGTTTCATATAAATGGGATTGCACAGCATGTGGTCCATGTGACTGGCTGCTTCCGCTTGGTTTTCAAGATCACCCATTCTTCCTTCCTTTTTATGGGTGAATGATATTTCTGTGTGTGGATAGACCAGTTTGCTTATCCATTCCTCACTGGTGGGTTTTTTCCACCAGCTTCTTAGCTGTTCTGTGCCTTGGGTTCTGTCACTGAGAGAGTGGGGAGCCTGCACATGGCCAGCCACCATCCTGGGCGCTCTCCCAGCAGGCACCCCAGCTCAGGAGATGGGCTTTATTTCTTTGTATAAAACCAGGAGAAACATGGCCCAGGCATGTGGGACAGAGGGGCAGGGTCTTCTCCTGCGAGGTCACTTTTGCTGGGTCAGGAGGCAAGAGCATTGGTCCCCTGAGCTCCACTGCCTGTTGGTCAGGGTCCCTGCTGGGTTTAAGCCCCACAACCTGGCTGAGCCTCCCTGAGGCCTCTGGCACAGAAAGATAAATGTGCACAGGGGCCCTGAGGCTGGTCTCTCATGGAAGGGGTGTGAGGTCACCTGAGCTGGACACCACTGTGGCTGGAGTCAGGAGGACTGAGGCCGGGGTGCCCCAGCCCCTCCCTGCAGTGCACTCCGTGAGGGGGCACCCATGTTGGGCTTGTTTATGTGGCACCCCAGACTGGCACGGAGTAGAACCGAGAGTGTCCCAGAGCTGGCACTGGATAGAGGGGGGGCCTCCTGCTGCTGGGTGGGCTAAAGGGGCGGGTGAATGAGTAACCCCTGGCATGTTCCCCAGCTGGGGACCGGGCTCTGTGCTCTGTGTGAGCCAGGCCGATGCGGTCCTTGCCGCCACGTGGATGACAGATGCTATGCTGAACAAGCAAGCCCAGGTGTGCTCACTTGGGGCTGTGGGGACATGGGAGAGGGCTACTTGGCCCAGTTTGCGTGGCTTTCCCCAAGGATGAGGAGGAGCTGGCAGGAGCAAATCCCAGGCAGAGGAAGCAGCACGAGCAGAGGCCCCAAGGCAGCGAACAGGGACAGCGGTGGAGAGCATGGCTCTGGAGCCTGGAGAGGGGGCAAGAACAGGCCATCTGCAAGTCGGGTTTTGGTCGGAAGTGAACGTGGTGGTGGGCACCCCGTCCAGGAGCCCGGGAAGGTCCTGGACCTCAAAAGGGATGCCTGGAGCCACAGCAGCGCCTCCCATCACGGCCACTTATGAAGTGCCGTGGCCTGGGGCCTGCCCATGTAAACCAAGTCCCCATCTCAGGTGGATTCCTGGCATGGGCTGTATGTAGTTTATTTAAAAATTTTTTTGGAGTCCCTATGAACCATATTAATCCTAAGTATGTGTGCTTCCCATCACCCAGTTAGGGTACAGAACACAGTCAGCCCCCCATGCTCCGGGATCCCTCATGACATTGTCCATCAGAGGCACCCACCCAACCCACACTCTTCTCCCTGCTCTCACCATAAATGGTTGCTCTTAGCTGGAGGCGACTGTTGCTCTGCAGGGGGCATTTGACCATGTCACGATTTGGGGGTACTCCTGACATCATCCAGTGGGTTGAGGCCACAAAGTGGCCAGCCTCCTACAGTGCACAGGACCCCTGCGTTGTCAGTAGTGCTGTGATTGAGAGCCCCTGTCCTGGCATGTTTGGTGTCTAACTTGAACTTCATGTACATGGAAACATTCTCCCTTGTCTGGCTGCTTCTGTTCCACGTGATGGCTGTGAGGCTCTTCTGTGTTAAGGCCTGTAGAGGGCTCGTCCCTTTTCAGTGCTGTGTGATATTCCACACGTGTGTATCTGGCGATGCACTCACACCTTGTGCTGTTGGTGGACATTTGGGTCACTCCCCATGTTTAGGGACACTGCTACTTTCTAGATTGCTCAGGGGATTCTCACAGCCTGCTGGCTCGAGTCCCACTGAGGCTGCCCTTCCTTCCAGTGTCATGAAGCTGCTGTCTCCATCTACTGCAGCATGCGCAACCAGGGCCTTGCCCACTGGGCCCTGGTCTCTGTGCTGTCCTTGCTGGCCTGCTGCCTCGTCTACTCGCTGACAGGTGAGGCATTGTGTTGGGCACCAGGAGCTGGGTAGAGAGCGTCCAGGGGAACAGGAATGAAAAAGAGTAGTGCGAGAGCCTTTGCCCATTTAATCCTTAACACCCCGTAGGAAAGCCCTAGTTCGTGGGTGAGGAAGCTGAGGCTCGGGGAGCTTTCATGGCTTGCCAAAGGTCTCCTAACTAGATGGGGCAAGGCTGAGCCCCAGACCCTGGCCTGGTCTCCAAAGCCCCTGCTCTTCCATGCTGCTCCCTGCCATGCACCATCTGCCTGCTGACGGACAGCGGCAGCCATTGTAGTGTTACATCAGGGTAGCAGTTTATGAAACCCTCTTGGAGTCAGTGGATTTGGGCACTGCAGGCAGAAGGTCTTCAAAGATGATGAAGTGTGGCTTCAGAGATGAAGTGTGGTCACACAGCTTGCCACAGTGCAGCCCAGCTCTTGGACTCAGGCTGACTTCTAGGTGGCCACCTTCTTCCGGCCCAGTGGCAATTCCTTTCATCCACCTGTTGGGGCCTCTGACTCAGGAAACCCTTGGGCTGCGGCCAGTGTGTCTGGTGCCTCGGACTCCCAGGGTCACCCAATAAGCCAGTAGGGGAGTTCCCTGTCTGTGGCCTTTGGGCTGGAGGCGATTGAGAGTCATCTCCAGACAGGCCAGACCAGCAGGATCATGGGACCTCAGAAAGGGCCTGGAGAGAAGCCAAAATAAGCCACTGCTCTTGGCCAGAAACAAATGTCTCAGGGCAGGGCAGGTGAGCAGGATTCTGGGTGTAGTGCTGGTGGCGGGGCAGGGACCTGGCACTCCAGCCTGGGCCTGCTGTTCCCAGCTGTGTGGTGCTGGTGGGGGCTGACTCCCTGGGTCTTGGTTTTCCCCAGTGAGAACACTGCCAGCTGCTCATTAGGTACCGTAAGAGTGGGACGGACAGAGCTGGGGAGGCGGTGGTATGGTTTCCAAAGGGCTGCATGCTCTCGGGGGAGGCCCAGCCCATGAGCAGGCCCCTGGCGCCAGAGCTGTGAGGGGTTTGAAAGGTGGCTAAGCGCTGGTTCTGCCCAGCAGGAGTTTTGAGTCAGAAGGACAGAGGGTCACGTAGGCTGAGGACAGGAAGCCTTGGGAAACGCCAGAACAGAGAACGCTTCTAGAGCCTGCTGCCGGCTCCCTGGGAAAGCCTGGGAGGCAGTAGGAGTCCACTGCTGCCAGAGCCTTGCAGTTGAGGGCGTTTCTCTAATCGGCTCTCCCAGCTTCCACCCTTTCTACCTCCCAGGAGCTTACGGCTTCCTGACCTTTGGGACAGAAGTTTCTGCTGACATCTTGATGTCCTACCCGGGCAGTGACGCGGTTGTCATCGTCGCCCGGGCGCTCTTCGCCGTCTCCATCGTCACCGTCTACCCCATTGTGCTCTTCCTGGGCAGGTGAGGCCCGGCTCGGCCGGGACACCACTCGGCCCAGGGCACTGACCTGTCCTGTGGCTCCACGCGTGCGGGGCGCTGTGCTGGCTCACATGCCATGGGGGCTGCCATCTGGTCCACTTCACAGAGGGCAAAACGGAGGCAGAGAGAACCTGGGTAGTTTACCTGGAGTCGCCCTCGTGTAGGCTGGAGCCTGGCTCCCACGTGGCCCCGCTCTGTGGGCTGCCGGGCACGGACTGAGCCCCTGAGGGTTGGCGCGGTCCCTGGTGTGGAACAGGAGCCATCGTCAGTGGGCAGGGCGATCGGGAGGGACGCTGGGCACCTGATGGCAGGCAGGCATGGGCTGGGAGCCCGGGAGCCTATGTGTGGCCTCCAGGTCGGTGATGCAGGATTTCTGGAGGAGGAGCTGCCGCAGGGTGTGTGGGCCCAGGGGGCTGGCCGACCCCTCAGGGCCGGGGCCCCGGATGCTGCTGACCGTCGTGTGGGTCGCCGTGACGCTCGCCCTGGCCCTGGCCCTGCCCGACCTCAGTGAGATTGTCGGCATCATCGGTGGCACCAGCTCTTCCTTCATCCTCACCTTCCCAGGTGAGGCGCCCCCGCTGGGCCCCACCGCGTGGCCTGCATGCGGCCCTCTGTGGGCATCCTGTGCTGCAGGTCGAGGTCGGAGGGTGGGCGTCCTGCGTAGGTAGGGTGGCTCCAACCCCGTTTACAGCCAGACACTGGCCAGGGGCTTGCGCACCTTCTCGCACTAAACATCTCGGGGTGCATCGTGGAGGTCCTCCTGGGGCGCCTTAGGCCTCCCAGGCCGCTGGCCGCCGCACGGCAGGGCTCAGGCAACCTCACAGCACTGTCTGCCCTCCCACTGGTGCTCGCCGCGGGATTTTTTTTTTTTTTAATGTTTTCAATTACATGAAATTCATGTGGCTCAAAGGCGTCCCATGACAAGACATCTTCCTCCCACCTCGTCCCCCAACCTGGGAGGCAAACACGGTTTCTGGGATGGATGGTTTCTTACAAAGCCTTCCTGGTATTAGTGAGCCACGGGAGAAGTCCCAGCACAGCCGGCTGGAGGGTCGTCCTGATGGGAGGCCTCGGGGCCGAGGCTAGAGGGCGCTCCCAGGGGGGCGCCGCCTGGTGCCGGACCCCAGAGGGAAGCGCTGCCTGGCTGAGGGCTGCGGCTGACCACCTCCTTCCTTGCTGCCTGGTCTGGGTCTCCTGGCCTCGGCCTCGCTTATCTGGAGCCTTAAACACGCAGCGAGTCGGGATCCTGGGTGGAGCCTTTTAGCCGCAGCTGTGTCCGATGCTGGACGGACTGGCCAGGACAGGTATGGGATGGCGCAAGGCTGAAAGAGCTCTTGGTAGAGCTGTCTGGCCCCAACTCCTAGCAGAATTATTTAAAAAGAAAAAAAAAAAGACAGGCAACGACAATGGTGGCTCTGTGGTTTTGAATGTGTCCCGCGTGTTGGGCCCCACGTCTCATCACAGAGCCCGGTGTGGAGGTGTGCTGTCAGTGTCTCTGGAAGAATGAGGCTTGGAGAGGCCTGAGCATTAGTGGGATGTTGGCTGGGACCCCACAGTCGGGCCCCTATTCGCTGGCCTTTTGCCAGGAGCAGTGTGAGCCAGTGGGGCCACTGGGAGAAGGCCTTGTAGGCCTCTCGGGTCCCTGGAGGCTGCTGAGTGCCAGGGTTGCCCTGGGTTCGATAGGGAAGAGCTGGGTGCCCCCATGTCTCCTCTGCAGGTCTGTGCCTCCTCTGTGCCATCAACACTGAGCCCATGGGACCAAGAGTCAAGTAAGTGTCTCCAAATGAGGTGGCAACGTGGGTGCCTGCAGGGGCTCAGCTCGAGGAGAATGGAAACCTGCAGGCCCCCAGGGATCCTCTTGCTGGTGGATGAGAGCTGTTGGCCACAGGCTGGGGCCTTGTCTGCACGGCATGAGGGTATCTGAGCCCAGACCCGAACCCAGGCCAGCAAGGCCGGGGCCTGCACTCTTGGTCTGTGCACGGCCCTCCCTCCTGCTCTGAGGGTTGTGGTCTGTGGTTGGAGCTCTATGTGGGTTTGGGGTCTTCCCAGCCTCTGGAGGCCACCCCATGCATCCTTCCCCATCCTGTCCTTAGAGGGAGAGCGGGCTGGTCCTGCTGTCCCACAGCACCCTGAGATATGGAGGCTGTGTGGTCCCCCCGCATGAGGGCAGCACACGCTGCGGTAGCAGGTCCTGGTGCGCCTCCTTGGCACCAGCCACATGCCAAACCCCTGTACTTGCTCATCTCCCTGCAGTACAGAGGAGGAGGAGGACGCGCGGAGACAGGACTGTGCCCACAGGCACATGGCTGGTCAGGGCAGAGACAGGACTCCACCCAGCCCTCCCCCCTGCTCCACTGTGGTGGTTAAACGGGAGAATTTGGGTGGTCCCTTTCTCCAGCGGAATGCCATCTTCTTCTGGGCTGGCCTGTGATGTGCCTGGAGCCCTGTATTTTGCCTTTGATGGGCCCAGTCTGACCCCACTGACAAAGAATATGTATGCACAGATAATGCTCCATGCCCCTGTGGGTCCCCAGGGGAACTGAGATGGTCTGAGCAGCTCTTATTCCCATTTCACAGAGGTGGAAACTGAGGCTGAGACAGGAGAGAGGCGTGTATGGTTTTCTAGGGCTGCTGGGTGCTTAACACAACAGGAGTGTATTCTCTCACAGTCTGGAGGCCAGATGTCCAAAACCTAGGTGTCATCGGGCCATGTTTCCTCTGAAGGCTCTCTGGGATTCTGCTCCTTGCCATTTCCTGCTTCTAGGGGCCCCAGGGTTCCCTGGCTTGTGGCCCCCTCGCTCTACTCTCTGCCTCTGTCTTCACGTGGCCTCTCCCTGTGTCTCTGTCTTGAATCTCCCTCTGCCTGTCTCTTACAAGAACACCTGCCATTGGATTGAGGGTCCACCCCAAATCCAGGATGATCTCATCTCTAGGTCTTTAACTTCATGACAGCAAAGACTCTATTTCCAAATAATGTCACATTCACGGATTCTGGAGACATGAATTCTGGAGACCACCATTCAGCCTGGGACAGATGCTGTTCCTTAACTGCAGCCACAGACTTGCAGTCCCGTGCCTCTGTCTACCTCTTCCTCATGCCATGTTGAGCCCGAGCTTGGTTTTCCCAAAGCATCAGGCATGGCTTGTTTCCTCCTGGGCTGGGAAGACTTTCTCTGGATGTCATTAAACCAGGCTTTGGCTTTGAGCTGCCCTGACTGGCTGTGGCCCCCATGTGGTTCATTCCCGGCAGCCCTCTGAAGTTCTGCTTTTGTTTAGTGCCTTGATCCAAGCTCACAACATTTTCTGCCGATGGGCTTTCAAGATATATTTAACTCCAGAACTGCTCTGAGGCCTCCTGATTGATCAGGGCTGCACCGGGTGGGGCCACAGCCTGGGTCACGTCCTCGCTCCCTCTGCTTCTGATGGGTGGTGTTCATGGCACTAAGGTGCCACTTCGAGATGCTGCCTAATTAGAGATGGTCTTCTCATGACAGTACATCCTCATGGCCTTAGTTAATGGGGCCAGGAAAATATCCCTGGATGCCCTGCCACTTCATGGAATCTTACCATCACAGCCCTCAGCTCACTGTCTGCACCATCTCCTCCTGTTACGCAGTGGAGGTCACAGATGTGGCCCTAGCAGCTGCCTGTTTGAATCAGTCCGCCCCCTGCACTCTCTTCCCCGGGTGTGTGTGACTTGGGCCTTTCTTCTTCCCCATTTTCTTGCAGCTTCACCCCCACCCCCACAAGGAAGAGGACATAAAAGGAAGGGAGTGTAAACTTCCCTGTCTCTCCTCCCCATTTCTTCGGCTTTGATAAAACATGGGAAAGAATGAGGTTATGAAAGAATAATAGGAGTGGGTTCTTTAATTGCCTGGGTTATTTCTCAGATACCCATCCCTATAGGTAAGGGAAAATACTCTGAATTATTTCTGAATTGGTGACTCTACTGGGCTTCCAGTCATGTTTTCTGAGTACGCTTGGCCTGTCTGGGTGAAAGCTCAGAGTGGTGCGTGTTGACATGGCACACTGACTCACAGGTGCAGCTTGGAGATCTGGGGCGTGGCCTCCGTGTTCCTGGGCACCTTCATCTTCGGGCAGAGCACAGCAGCAGCCGTCATGGAGCTCTCCTGAGGGGCGGCCTGTGAGCAGCAGGGACCTCCACGGGCCACCCGGGGTGGCTGTGTAACAGCTGTGAGGCTGATGTCCTTTCCCCATAAAGATGCTGGAGAAACAGACACCTTCTGCCTTCCCAGGCTGCTCATTTGGGCTTCTGCCGGTTCAAAAGGTTTCTGGGACAATGGTGAGGAGAGTGTATTGGTGTCCCAGGGCTGCCCTCACAAACTGGTTGCTTAAAACAGCAGAGATGTCTTCCCTCTCGGCTGTGGGGCTGTGGAGGCTGGGAGTCCAAGATCCAGGGGGCAGGGCGGTGCCCCCTCTGAGGGAAGGAGGGTCCTTCCTGCCTCTTCCAGCTTCCGATGGTGCTGGCTGTCCTTGGTGTCCCTTGGCCTGTGGACCCACCCCCTCCACTCTGCGTTCGTCTTCCCGTGGCCTTCTCCCTGTGTCTGTGTCCAGGTTCCTCAGTCACTGGATCGGGGCCACCTGAGTGCAGTATGACCTTCACTTAGTTACTGAATTAGAGTCTGCAAAGATCCTGTTTCCAAATAAGGCCACATTCGTAGGTTCCAGGAGTTAGGACTTCAACTTAATATTTTCAGGGGACACAATTCAACTCATAACAGAGAAGTAGGGGCTGAGGACCCTGAGAGAACCCTGCTCTGGGGCCTCAGGATCAAAGACGGGAGGTGAGGGTGATGTGCGGTGGCCAGGAGCCCAAGGGGAGAGGGCCGGTGGGGTCTGCTAGGGACGGCGGTGGCTTCAAGCTGGTCCTCACAGACTTGCACTTGGTCACACTCCAGTGTGGGACCCCAAGGGGAGCCCCTTTTCCCTCCCGCTGGCGGGACCTGACCGGCCTGGAAGCCAAGTGAACCATTTGTGCTGCAGCTCTCCCCACCCCACCCCAGTCTGGGTGGGGAGTCACACCTGCAGCCATGGCTGAAGGGACCAGGGGTCTGCCCAGGGCCGGGTGTGGAGGAGGGGGCAGCTGGCAGCAGGGTCCAGCCACTCCCACATCACTGGCTTGCCGGCGCTGACCCGGCACAGGGCCTGGACGTCCCGGATGGGGCTGGATTTGGCTGCTCTTCCTCTGCTGCGGGTGCCTGCCAGACGCCAGCGGTGCCAGAGGCAGGACAGGCCCACGTTGGAGGACACCTCCCTCGCGGTAGGCCTCAGGCTGGGCTCTGTTACACTGGGCGGCGCCTACCTGACTGTGGGAGGTGGGTTGTAATAGACTGTTTGTTTTTTGTCTGGGTTAATTTGTTTGAGATACAGTTCACATTCCATGAGGTTCACCCTTCTCACATGTAAGATCCGGTGGTGGTAGATCAGAGCCGTGCAGCCGTCACCCGTATCCGGCTCCTGTGTGCTCCTCGCCCCCGAGGAACACTGTGCCCCTTAGCATTGCTCCCAGCCCCTCCCCGGCCCCCATCAACCTGTGCTCTGCTTCAACAGCTCCACCTGTCCCAGACCTTCCATGAGTAGCTCGTACATGAGGCCTTTAGTGCCTGGCTGCTATGACGCGGCATGTTTTCAGATTTCCCCACTTTGCAGATGAAGCAGCTAAAGCTTGGGAAGAACAAGCTCCCTGTCCTGTGAGGTACAGGGTTGGTGTTGGGACTGGTGTTGAAACTCCGTAGTCCATCTCCTTTCCACTCTGTACCCCACTCTGCAGAACAGCTCTGGGTGGGGACTGGGCACCTAACCCCTGGGGCAGGGAGGGCCTCTGCCCTCTTCCACCCTGGCTGCAGGTGGAGACTCTGGGGGGGACACAAGACCCTTCTCCAGGCACTCTGGCCAGGCCACCATGACCTGCCATGCCTACACTCAGGGGCACTGTGTCTTCCCCAAGGCCTCAGAACCAGGATGTGTCTGGGCAGAATTGCTTTAAGAAAGCCTTTACCACCCCAGAGCCAGTGGTGAGAGTGGACAGTCAGTCATTTATTATTTATACTGTGCTGTGATAGGACTGTTCACGGAGTCCTAGACAGAACAAAACACGGCAGGTAAGGGGTGTGCTGTAAAAGGAGGCATGTATGGATTAGCTTTGGAGGCGGACCACTGGTTTTGAACACTGGCTCTGCCACTTCCTATCTCAAGATCTGGGAAGTTTATGAACCTCTTCTAAGACTCAGTTTCCCCATTAGCACAATGGAGCAGGCTATTGTGTATGATGGGATGTGGGGCTTACTGTGAGAATTAAAAGTGATAATGTATCTTCTACAGCTGGAAGGGGAGGCAAACAATGGTAGTTTTATTTCCAGAAAACCTAGGTTGAGATTAGCTGGTAAACACTGAGTTTCCTGGCAGCCAGGAGAAAAGGGAACGTGAGGACCAACGCAGGAAAGCGCCTCAGGAAGGAAGTGGATGGTATTAAATGCAAAGAAGAGACCAGGGCTCTTTAAGGGGTGACAGATATCACGCTGGGGACAGGAGCTTCCATCCTGATCTGTGACGAGTACAGATGTGGTCCTCATAGGAAGGAGCCTCCAGTGGGCCCCCGTAACACAAGGACAATGCAGCCAGAGACATGCCGGCTGGGCTGTCACCCTCTGATGTCTGTCCTGATGGGGGAGGGGGTGAGCTTTCTCCCAGCTGATACCAGGTGGCTACCTCGTGTTCTTGTAGGGAAGGGAGGCTGAAGTGGAGTCCTTGAGGTCAAGGTGGCATTGTGTAGGGCTTTAGCGCGGGCCCTGGGTCTGGAAGAGCTGACTTGGCCTGCCGCCTAGCAGCTGTGTGGCAATGCCAGGCCTGTCCCCTCAGTTTACTAACAGAGGAGAACCTCCACTAGTGCTGTTCTCAGCTGCCCCTCCTCGGGCCTGGGACAGCAGCCACCCTGTCCCCTTCCTCAGCTGGTCCTCGGCTCCAGTCCTCTTCGTCCCCCTCCAAAACAAGGCCAAGGCCAGCCCCCTGCAGGATGGCCGTGAGGATGAGCTGAGATACTCCCACCAAGCCCCGACCGAGGCCTGGCCTGCCCTGCGTTCTGGTCAGTGGTGACCCCTGGGCTTGAGTGTAGGGCCTGCGCGTCCCAAGTGACAGCTGCTGACGTGGCTGAGTGACACTTTGTAGCACAAGTGACTCATTCTCCCGCCGACTTGGGGAGGTGCCTTCCATGGGCTGGGGCGCCCCAGTACCTGCACAGCCCCGTGTGCTGCTGACCCTGAGTGCTGAGAGGGTGCCCACCGCCTGCAGAGTGGCCTCTGCCTGACTCCTGAGGAAGGTATGAGGTTTGGACTGGACATAAGGATGTGGATCGGCTGTTGAATGTACATGGTGAATGTCTCTTTTGGGTCAGGTGAGTTGATTGGGATTTTGTTTTTAATTCACTTAACATTAACCATTTCAAAATGTACGATTTGGTGGTACATTCACAATGCCACGCAAACACCACCTCCATCTGGTTCCAGAAAGTTTTCACTCCCCCAGAAGGAGCCCCGGTGCCCATCACCAGTCTGTACAGCCCCCAGGCCCTGGCCGCCACCACCTGCCTTCCGCTTGTACGGATGTAAGTGGTGACTGGCATCCTTCCCTGAGCATGTTGTCAGGGTTCATCCGCTTTATGTGCGGCCCTGGGCTCCACTCCTTCCAGTTGAGTGCTGCCCCGTCCTACGGCTAGAGCACATTTTGCTGTCCATCTGCTGGTGGACGTGGGAGTTGTTTCTACCCTTTTGTTATTGTAAATAAGCTGCTGTGAACCTTTGTGTACATGTAGTTATGCTCATGTGCGTCTTGGCAGTTTTGGGCATGTGTGAGCCCAGGAGTGGAACCGCTGGGTCACAGGGTAATTCTGTTGTTAGCTGTTTGGAGAACTGACTGGGATCTAAGGTATTAACCTGGAGCCATGGCTGCCCACATGTCTACGCTGTGAAGTATGGTGAGCAGGGCCCAGGATTGGGGTGGGCAGCTCTGGGTTTGGGGGTTTGGGTATAGGCAGTGCCCGCTGCTTGCTGTGTGGCCTCTGGTGAGTTACCTGCCTCGCGGTGTCTGCTTTTCCCTGCCTTCCCATCACAGGATGGCACAGCCGGCATCTGTGAGCTGGTGCCTGCGGTGCCTGACTCTGTGCCGGGCATTAAATGGGAGCACTGATACCTTTTAGGGGTGAAATCTGTTCTCTTGAGAGCCTTCTCCCACCCACTCAGAACCCAAGGAAGCTCTAAGCACTCGTGGGCTGTGATCAGCAGAGAGGCAGCGACACGGGGGAGCGCTGGGGGGAGCGGCTGTGATGTGTGGCAGCAGTGGAACAGGACCAGCCAACAGGGCTCCTCAGCTGCACCCCAAGGGCCTCAGCCCCCTGAGAATATTATTTTTAAAATAGCTGAGCTGATAGGATGAATGCCGGGGTGGGGGCAGGGGCAGGGGCAGCTCTTACTCTGCTGATGCTGCCAGCAGGACCCAGTTAAGTGATGTTCTCACTAGCCAGGCAGTCCCTGATCTCCTAAGTAGGGGACTTCTCACTTTACAGACAAGAAAATAGAGCTCTGAGAGGCTGGTCACACAGACTTCAGCTCAGATGTACAGCTGGGATGTGAACCTGTACTTTATGCCTCCTACAGGCCCACACTGTGTTTCACTGGTTTTGTGTGAGGGGTTGGCATCAAACCTTGCGAGGAGGTGCAGGGCCCAAGGTGGGACAGTGGGTCTTACAGGAGCAGGGAGCCAGAGGAGGCAGGGCAGCGTGGGCGGGCAGAGAGCGTGCCCAGTGGCGATGGCTTTAATAACTGTCACATTCACAGGTGGGCTGCTCCAGGCTTGGAGCAGGAGGTGGAAAGACACACCTCCTTGGGGCCGCCTCTGCCAGGCCTGCCCCGCTGCTGCCTGTGTAGGACCTCTCCTACAGGGCTTCTGGCCGCTGTCGACCCACCTGCTCTCTTCTCTGCCCTTTTCTTGTCCTTGGAGACTTCTGTGTGTGATGGCTGTCCTGCTAACCAGGACGGGGAGACAGAGGACAGAGTGTCACAAAGCTTCTAGAATGGGACTTAGCCATTATTTCAAACCCCGGGTCTTGGTCTGTCTTTTGGAATAGTTCGGTTACTGGTGCACAGTGAAGGGTTAGCAGTGCCCAGAGATGCCTGGCCTTTGCCCTCGGCTCCTGGGAGGTGATCAGAATGTCCTGCCTGACGCGAGTGTCTTTTTTTACCTGGGGCCACATGGTATCAGCTCCACCTCCTCGTCTACACGACTGGCCCCCCGTGAAAACTCTGATCGCTGAGATCGGAAAAAAACTGAGGTGAGCTCCCCTGGTTGGCAGTA
This sequence comes from Phataginus tricuspis, assembly GCA_029783875.1. Lineage (NCBI taxonomy): Eukaryota > Metazoa > Chordata > Mammalia > Pholidota > Manidae > Phataginus > Phataginus tricuspis. The sequence goes on from JAQQAC010015468.1 coordinate 4,267,475, forward strand.
CTTTGCATGATGTCCCACGTGAGTGCTGAAAGAGACAGGTGCCATGTGCATAGCTGCTCTGGCACACGGTCTCCCTGTCCCTTCCCCGCCATCATCTGGACCTGTGCGTACAGTGACTTTGCTGAGTTCTGTGAGTCCCTCTAGTGAATTACTGAGCCTGAGGGTGGTCTTGGGGACCCCTAGGATGTTGCAACAGGCGCGAGCTTATTTGTCAAAATACGTACCTCAGTTATCCCCATTTTACAGATAAGAAAACTGAGATTCTGGATGACTTGCTCCAGGTTCCAGAGCTAATAAGGGGGTCCAGGCCCCATGCACCTTGACAGCTTCGCCCCACCAGCTGCCATCAACCAGAAAACAGGAACAGACACACACAGCATGCAGCTGTTCCCAGCCAGGTTTATTTGGTGCCTGGCCCAGGAGCAGCTGTTTGCCCGTGGCACAGGCCGAGGTTGGGCCTTACAGGGTCTCGGCTCCTACCAGGTGCAGGAATGTCAACCAGGGGAGTGAGAGGCAGTGGCAAGGAGCATCCTGCTGAGGCCAGGGCAGGCAGGCGATGGGGGCGCTCATCATGCGTGGACATTCAGCTGGGGTGGGGGTGGCGAGGAAGAGGGGGAAGCCTCCCATCCCCACTGACCCCTGGCTTCAGCAGGCCCAGCAGCTCAGACAACAGAGGTGGGGGGGGTGCCGGGGAGGGCTTCTCCTTCACCTCCAACAGTGGGGAAACACACTCCTCTTTGGAAATATATTGAAAAGACAGCCTGTATACCAGAGTCTCTAGAAAAGGGGATGTCCTTTATAAGAAGAGGGGCAGGTGGCAGGTTCCTCCTCAGGGCCTGGGGGACAGTCAGTCGTGGCCCACCGTGCACCAAGCAGCTGGCGAAGGGGAGAGACACAGTAAGCAGCGTCGCCCCCACATCCCGGGGAGGCCACACCGAGGGGCAGGTCCACTCCCTCTCCTGCATGCCTCCTCCCGCTGCTCAGGGCAGGAGAGCAAGGCCTCCAAGGGCGGGGGGAGCGAGGTGCACAGGCCCTGGCGGGTCCCACGCCTGTGGAGGTCCTGCCCGTCGGCTCTGGAGGGCTGGGCGGGGGCCCCCGTCCTTCCATTTCTGGGGTCGCCTCCCTCTCTGGCCTCTGGTCTCCCTGCCTCTAGACCCTCTGCACACAGGCGCTGGTGTCAAGTCCTCACTGTGGGTTCGAGTTCTGGCAGCCAAGGGAGCTGAACGGGGTGTCGCAGGCGTGGGACTTGTCCCTCCCTTGCCCATCTCCGCCTGGAGATGGCTGCTTGTCCCGCCGGCACCAGGGCGGCCTCATTCCCCACACGTGCTGTCCAGGCCCTGCCCCCTACCTGGCACCGATATCCTGGAGAGAGCCTCGGGCTGGCTCAGCATGTCCACCTTGGTGTGCCGGAATGCCCGGCACAGCGGGCTCTGCAGGTGCCTGCACACAGGGGCACCCACCGGTCAGCTCTGGGGCTGGGCCTCCGGACGGCAGCCTGGGCTGTGGTCCGCGGCGAATCCTGCCTACGCCCGCGACAGAGGGCCCAGACACCAGTCAGCCCTACCCGGGGCTGAGCATGCGGTGTGGAGATGAGAGGAAGCAGGGCCTTGGGAGGGCTGCTGGCGGGCCCAGAGGAGCCGCGGGTTTGCGGAGAAGGGCCTGGCTCATGCCTCCCAGGGAGTGTCCTCAGCGAGAGAACTCTCTGGACTTTTATCCCTCAGGGGTGGCGGTTTTCAACCAGGGGCAGCCTTGGCCTCAGATCCCAGGGCTGACCAGGAACCCGGATTCAGGCCATGTGGCAACCCCCTGGGACCTGGCTATTCTCTCCCCCCTCCTTCACGCCTCACCCCAGGGGTACCCTGCACAGGTACCCCCGAGAGGCCCGGAAAGGCTGCCAGAGGGCTGGGGCGGCCCTGCCTGCCCGCGACCTGGCACTGGAAGACACAGCACGCTCACCTCTTCCACGCCTCCTCCGTTTCCCAGAACTCATAGACCACGAAGGTGACCCCATCCGACAGCCTCACGGCCGCAGTGCTGCACAGGGAGAGGAGCAGCAGAGTCAGCCAGCTCCCGCTCTGGGGCGCAAACATCCAGGGGTGTCCCCCACTGCTCCCCCTCCGGCCCGGCCTCTGTCCCCAGACAGGCCTGATGCCACCTGCGGCCACTCGTGGTAACACTGTTGCCTGTCTGATCAGGATGACACGGTGCCCCCAGGACCGGCCACCTGGTCTGATCTGTCAGCATGCATCCCCACCACCGAGAGCGAGGCCGGGCCCCTCAGAGTGACTGATAAATATTGCTTGAATTAATTGACATTTTCAAAGGCTTTACATTCATTTAGAAGACATTACCTGCCTTGGAAAATAAAAGCATTTTCCTCCTGCCACACTGTTCTTGAGCATTCTTCTGTGATCCTTATGTAGGGCCCAGGTCACCCCTGTCCTACCTGGGTGATGGCAGCAGGCCACTCATCTCATTTACGTAAGACTGAGCCGACCAGCGCTGGGGGAGGGGCGAGGGGCTTCCTTTAAACACGTGGCCGGCAGTCGAGGCCACCCCAGGAGCACATCACCCCTGTTGCCCGGGCTGGCTTCCTTCCCCTGGTTGCTGCTTTTTCACATGCTCGGCAGAACGGAGCAGAGGCCTGAGCAGCCCTCAGGGAGGAGAATGCCATTATAGGTGCCTTCGCTGCACAATTACAGGCAATTCCGGGTTTGGCTGAACAGGATGGAAACAGGGAAACAAGCCCGCTGATGGGATCATTAGTTCATTATGCTCCAGACTAAAATTACACATGGAGCCGTGGGCTCATAAACAGAGAGGGGACGCGTGGTGGGGAGTGCGGGCTGCCCACTAATCAGGCGGAACCCACGGCCCTTCGCCAGATGTGGGGGCGCTGCTTCTGGGCCCCTTCTGATAAAGGTCACCAGAGCAGTTTGGTTCACTTAGTTATCACAGCAAGACGCAGCCGTCATGCTGACTGCACCTGCTCAGATGGCGATACACTGACGGGTTCTGGTGGGAAGACACAAGCAGGCAGGCCTGGGGTACAAGGGAGGACAGCCATTCAAAAAAAACGCCTGGAGCCCTCCCTGGTCCTGGGCCCTCCTCCTCCCACGGTCACTCCTGTGGCGAGTGTGCCGCTGCCGGCCCACTCGCTGCCCCCTCGGACATCAGCACCTCACACACCCGTGCTCGTACCCTGAGCCTCTAGCTCAGCGCGCGGCCCCTCAGCCTCTCCGTTTCTGAGCCAAGGAATCCCCGATCCTGCTTTGCCTCCCCTCTGCACAACCTCCCATCCCAGCCACTGGCTCTAAACAGATGGCTGTGAGCCCCGCACGCACCAGGGCCCGGCTGCCTCTCCCGCTGACCGCAGGGCCTCTCCCTGGCTGCCTGCTGCCCCACCCAGCCCTTCTCCACACGAGGAGCCTGACCAGTGGCTCCCTGCTGCTTAAGCAGCTCTAACACTTGGAACGTGCAAGGCCTGCAGGGCAGGTTAGAGCCAGTCCTGCTGCGGCCCCAGGTCTCCCGGGATCACCACTGGGCCACAGCAACTGCTCACTTTTTTCTCAAGCACAGCGCCCTCACTACCACCCCAGGTGGACCCCCCACCCAGACTGCCCTTCCCCAGATTCTGTGGGTCAGTCTGCTCATCACTCAGACCTCAGTGCACACACAGCCCCTCAACCTGGAGACCCCTCCCTCCAGGACCCTGCTCCTGGCCTCACACGCCCCTCACTGTCAGGATCCTACTGGCCTCTCTGGCCCTCTGCCTCCTAGAACAAACATCCAGCACCTGCAGCAACCCAAGTCTGGCTGTGCCCCAGGGCCTGGCCCACAACAGGCCCATGGAAGCAGGGTGAGGGCACATGGGCTCTCGAGGTGGAAGAAGCAAACTGGAGAGGGAAGGAATCAAGGTGGGAACAGAGGCTCAGCTGCGTGCATTGGGCACTGATGGGTGGGCCTGCAGAGGGGAGAGCCCGGTGGTGGGTGCCCGCAGCCCTCTTGGACTGCTGCTAGCAAGTGTGACGGCTGTTGTCTTTTGTGCACCACTCAGACGTGGCCACAGCTGCCCCGCTCACCGTCAAGGGCTGGCACAAGGCTCCGCAGCATGCACCCGGGTGCGAGGCTGCAGGGGCAGCCGACTTGGGGCAGGGCCCTCATGCTCTTTCTTCCATTTTCCCCTGCTACAGCCCCAATGAGTGGGCCCTGTTAAAGTCCCCCTTTACAGATGAGCAAGCGGCGGTCAGGGAGGTGCCGTCACCCCATACCTAAGCAGCAGAGAAGGCCCCAGCAGGGACTTGAACCAGCAGCCCTTCCAGCCACTCACTATGGGCTTCCCTGGGCTCTGGTTTGTCCTCGGATGAAACCTGTCCCCCCAGCCCTCCATCCCAGGCCCAGAACCCCACCCTCAGCTCACTCACTGGAAGCAGTTCCCGGCTCCAGCGGTGCCCCGCAGGTACTGTCGCAAGGCGTCCACAAACTCGCTCAGCTGCTCAGGGCTCACGGCCATCTCCTGCCGGACCAGCTGCAGGTGCTGCGGGGCCACGAGGTGAGTGAGCTGCTGGCCAGGCCTCTCCCCACAGGGCCCACCCAGCCCTCTGGGCATAGCCCGAGACCCAGCCTCCCTTCACAGAGGACAGGACAATTTGGTTAAAATAAAACCAGAAAAACCCCAAATGCACACACACATCTCATTCTTATACATGAAAACTGGTTAAAGAGCCAGAACTTAAGAGGCCAAGCGCGGGAAGTAGTCCCACAAATGGTGAAAAGCTCTGAATGGGGGAGCTGCCTGTGAGGCGTCCCGGGCCGAGACAACAGAATCGGTGACCAGCAAAATCCGTGTCTGAGAAAATCAATGTTTTGATGTCACTGTTCTTCTGGTCACTGCTCCAGGCCAAACTGCTTTTGATCAAGGCTCGGGAGCCTCGAAGGACACTCCTGGGAGGGGCTGGTGGCCAGGTGCTGGGGCTGCATCTCCCCTCATGGTGTCCCAGGCTGGGCTGGTGGGGACGTGGAGCCCCCGCACCTGAGTCCTGACTCAGGCAGGGATGGGGCCACAGAATAGGGGTTGGAAGGGGTGCCTCCAGGCAGCAAGCCTCACCATGTTGGTGCCTTCCTCATCCGAGAGGCGCTGCTGCAGGTCAAACCAGAGGGTCTGAAACAATAAAGCACCAAGAGATGCTGGAGACAGGCCACCTCTGTCAGGGAGGCCTCCAGGACCACCACAATAACACCAGAGTCCCCAGGCTGGTGGAAACTCCCAGGGGCCAGGCCTGGCTGAACAGGGCTTAGTCCACCCTCCACATATAGGGCTGGCTCAGAGGGGTGCTGGGAAGCCAGGCCTGGAGACTGACCACAGAAAGTGGCAGACGTCCCTTCTGACCTTGGCACCTGGGGGCACTGAGAGCCACAGAGGCCAGCCCGATCTACTGCATCAGGCACGGAGGGGGCTCCCTTTTGCTGAGGGCAGGGGTATTGGGAGAGGTGACAATGGGGACTCGAGTCCTAAACCCAGGACACTGCTTCTTGCCACACTGCTGGTAACAGCCCAATGATTCCCCATCAACTTATGAATCATCCCCGGTTATAACCCCTGGTGCCTCATGAATCTAATGGTCTGAATGAGGTGGTCTATTCTCACTGGCCTTCCACAGGCCCTGGTCTGAATGTTTTACAAATGCATCTTCTATAACTTTCCAGACTGAGGCAGGTGCTGCCCTACTGTAAGCTCCAGAAAAGTAGGAACCCCATGCACGCTGTTCACAGCCATACGGTGGTGTCTAGAATACTGCCCAGCACCTGATGGATACGGGTGCTGGGCACTGCTTCATAGCTGAGAGCCCCAAGGCCCCAAAGGCCACAGAAGCTGGTCAAGGGTCAGAGCCTGCGCTTGAACTTAGGCCTCTCTTTTCCTGACCCACTGAATCAGGATTCTTTTTCCTTTAACTTGGGCACCCCAATAAAGCCCACGCCCTCCATCTTCGTGAGGATAGCTTGTGTCTCTGGTACACCTGCACACCCAGGTCTTTCCTCCCACACAAGCACCTGCGTGAGGCACATGGGCTGGTTGGTAAGAGAGCGGCAAGCGGGCGTGGGACCACCCTGAAATGCTTAATAATGTTTCAACAAGGGTCCCTGCATACTTATGTTGCACATACCCCAAATGGGCCCCGTAAACTGCACAGCCAATCCCGGAGGGGGCTCTGACTTCCCATGGACGGGGAGGGCGCGAACGTGCCTTAGAGGTGAAGGTGGGCCTGGCCGGGGCAAGTCTGGTTCCATCATTGTACAACCATGTAGGTTGGTTCCTAGAGGGCAAGGGCTGCCACTGGTTCCCTTGGCTCCTCCAGCCGGCGGGCCCACCCGAGGGTGCGGGAGACCAGGGGGCACCCACGTCGGCCCCGCCCTCTCCCACCCTCGCGGGAGAGCTCCGTCCTCCAGCCCCGCCGAGCCTGGAGGCTCAGGTTGGCGTGCGGGGGGCGGGGCCCGGAGCTGGCCCCACATTGGTCCTTGCTCGCAGCCTGGACCAATCAGAGGGCGGCGAGGAGGGCCCCGCCCCGTCTCCGGGACGCCCAGGTGCTCTGCGGTTCCCAGCCAGCTGGTTGTTAAGGCGACTGGGGCGCTAAAAATAAGCTTCAAAGAACCTCCCTCTGGAGGCGCGCAGGGTTGTTATGACAACCGGGCCTCAGGGGGCTGCCGAGCCTGCCTACCGCTCCCACAGCAGCGGGCTTTAAGTGGGGGAGATCCCACCTCGGCCTCGGCCCTGCAGGTGGGGTCGCCGCCTTCGACTCTCCACCACGTCTCTGCTTCAGTCTCCCTCTGGGCGGGGAGACCCGCCCCCTGCCCCCAGGAATCCCTCAGAACCCCCAAACCCATGAAAGTACTAACTTTTTGCCCTTTTGCAGAAGATGTAAAAAATTTTTTCAAGGAGGAGAAATGTAAAATCTCCCCAGTCCACGGCTTTGAGACGCCTGCTACCGTGGTTTGCGCAGGTGTGCGGTATGGCGTGGTGGGTATGGGTTTGGTATCAGAAGGTCTACTACTAATTGGTACTATAAAATGCTAACTACACAGAAGGCTCTGCGGTAAGCTATTAAGACGTTTTTTTAATCCTCAGAACTCCGTAAAGTGTATCATTCTGGTTATTTTCTCATTAGAAGAGGCATCTGAGGCATGGAGAGGGTAAGTCACTGGCTCAAGGTCACACAGCTGTGAAGCAGTTCAGCTAGGATTCCACAGGCCGTTGGAAACCAGAGCCCATTGGTAAACCTTAGGGCAACCTGTTACCTTTCTTCCTACAAATGGTCGTTGTCACAGGCTGCACTGCCCTCCCCAAATTCCTATGTTGAAGATCCAACCCCCAGCCCCTCGGAGTGTGGCTGTGTTTGGGGACGGGGCTTTGAAGAGGCGATTAAGTAAAAATGAGGTGGTAAGGCTGGATCCTGACCCAATGTGACTGGTGTCCTTGTATGGAGACATCAGGACGCAGACACACAGAGGGACAACCATGCAAAGACGGAAAGACAGCCATCCACAAGCCCGGAGAGAGGCCGCAGAGAAACGGCCCTGTCAACACCCTGACCTCACACTTCTAGCCTTGAACAGGAGGGTGTGCGTGTGCAGGCCCTTCCGCCGCGCGGTCGCGGCGGCCCTGGGCAGCTGAGACAGTCATCCTGTGAACCCCACTGAGCCATGAGACGTTCTCGGAAAACACAATGCTTTGCAGGCAACGCCGTTGTCTATCACTGCCTGTGGACATGCCACAGTGTATTAAAGATGTCCAATTGCTGGCCTGGCCTCTCAGGTTGTTTCTGCTTTCTCCTGGGCGTCACCATCCCTCACCACCATGCTGAGTCCTGGCGCTGCCTGCCCGGGCGAGCCCCACCTTAGAACAAAGCATCCTTGAAGCTGTGTCCCCTTGTCCCCTGTGACCCTACTTTCTGCCCCTTGAGATGCTCCTCCCGGCTCTGCCCGCCACTCCAACCTCTCCCCTTCTCCCTGGCACCTCTCCTCGGGCCTGTAGGATGGACACACCCCTGCGGTCTGGCCACACTCCACCTGGCGGAGTTAGACTTCCCAGGGCTCCCTGACCTCCCTCCTGAACGCCCCACCTAAGTCTGCACTCCCTGGGGCTCGGGGAGGGATGGGGTGGAGGTGGGGGTGCAGCAGGCTCACCTTGCTCTCCAGCCGTCCTATCAGCTCTGCCAACCGGCTGATCTGGGCTTCCAGGCCCTCGGCCTTGGGGTCCGTGGTGACTGGGAAAAAGGAAGGGTTACTGATGGTGGGCAGGGCCAGCCCGGGCAGAGGGAGCCCCCAGTCTCCCCAGGGGAGGGGCCTGTCTCAGCCCTGGCAGTCCTGCCTGGAGACCCAGGCCCCATCTGGGCCACTGTCAGAACTCCTGTGAGGACCCCCAGCCCGTGCTCCCCACCCCAGGCCACGGCTGTGTCTCACCAGAGAGAAGGTTCTTCCCTTGTTCCGTGGCCACGGGCTTGTGGCTGGGGGCATAGGGGGCCGTGGGGCTTCCGTACCAGGTCTCCACTGCACCGTGGCTGGGTTTGCTGTGGTTCTGTCTGTGGTTTGAGTGGGGGGAACACAGTGAGGGAGGCGCAGGGCCTGGACCACTCTGAGCTCTGACAAACATCAAGCCCCGACTGTGGGCTGAAGTGTACGTGGTCAGCTCTCTGGAGCCACAGCCCTGTGAGGTGGGCATCTCGGCCTTTGTTTTAGAGGAAAATACAAGACCTCCGGGCAGGTGACTTGGCCACGACCGCACCACTAGCAGGGCAGAGCTGGGATCTGAGCCCAGTGGAGTTCTAGGGCTCCACGCCCCAGGCTCTGTTCGTGGAGGTTGAGTTCCAGTGCTGGGGCGATGCGGAGCCAGGCCCCTACCCCACTCCATGGTTCCCTGCCTCATGAGGAGCCAGCTTCATGCTTGGTGCCCCCTGGGATAGGGGGCCTGGGTTTGTATCAGCTAGACAACCCCTCTTTCCAAAATTGGGAACCCTAAGACACAGCTGAGAGTGGGCTTATAACAGGACAGAGAATCTGATCCTGGCTGCAGCCGGGCCTGCGTCCTGTCCCTGTAACTCTCCATGCGCACTGACGGGCGCACCCACAAAGCCCCCGGAACGCCCCACAGGCACACGCTCAAAGCCCCTGGCACCCCGCGACGGGCACACGCAGCTCCAAGCGCTGTGCCTGGAACAACAGCAGGGACCCACCCAGTGCTCAGTCAGTGCCTCGATCCCCCACCAGACACACATGTCCACGTAAACACGTGCACGCTCCGGTCCCCAGCCTCCTGTGCCTTCGGGTATCACTGCCTCAGTGTTCTGCGGTTTGTCGCCCATGTACCTCAAAGCTCAGCAAACCTCTTACCCGTGCAGAGGGGCAAACCCAACTTGCCAGCTGGAGGGGAAAGCTTGGCAGAGTCTGTGAAGTGTCAATCCTGGCAGCTCTGCACCCCAGCGGCAAATTAAATGTGCCCCTCAGACCATGGACAGGGGCAGCCGGGATCTCCCAGGGACAGCGGGATTTGAACCAGTGTCTTGGGCCTGGAATGGGGCATCCCCAGGGCTGGGAAATAGGATGGCGTGAGGGGACTTGCAGCTGCGAGCCAAAAATAACTGAAATTTGGGTAGTTCAGGGAGGAAATGTGGGTGGAACAGATGTGTCTCCCCTTGAGGACCTGCCACCCCCCCCGACCAACATCCCAAAGTAAAGTCCCAACATGACAGCAGGCAGGTGCAATGCTGACCCGTGATGGAGCTGGCAAAGCGCAGGAAATCAGCTACAAGAATAGTGCTCCGTCTTATCTGTTCTGCGGCAGGACAAAAATGGCAAGTTTTGAATCAAGATAGACTTCCTTCGGGTTTTTGTTGTTGTTGTTAGTGTCAGCTTCCGGAACTGTGGCTGTTAACTCCAGGGACCCTCAGCATCCCAGGACCGACCACAGATGCCGAGTTGTGGACCCAGCTCCCAGGGATTCTAATCCTGCGGCTGGGGCCCTGGCCCAGAGAGCTGCATCTCACATTTCTCAGGTGCTCAGAGCAAACACGTTTTGGGAACAGCGGCATTGAACGCGACTGGCACCAGCACCTCACCAACCCAAACACACGCTCAAACCCGGGCTCCGCAGCGACCAACACAGCCGCCTGGCCACGCCGCCGGGCCCAGGAGCTCCAGGCTCAGTAATGCTTGGGCCCCACCACCTGACGTCTGCTCCCTCCTGTCTGCACTTCCCTATTTCCCCTTTATGCCATGCACATGCGCACCAGCTGTTCTAGAAAGAACAGGCGAAAAGGACTTTATCTCAACTTGGGACAGCAGGTGCGAGGGCTCATGGTCCCCAGGCTGACAACGCCAAGCGAGAAGGAGAACTGCTCCTCCCCAGGCACCAGGCTCGCCTCTCGACACAGCATCCCCAGCAAAGAGAGGGGACCCCAGATGCTTTTCCGTGCTTCAAGGACACACAAGGAAGGCCTTAAAAACGCTAAATAACACTGAGGAAAATCACTGCATTCCAGTGCTTCTGAGAAAGACATGATTGGGCGCACGCTGTCTTCAATGCCTCTCTGCAATCTCCCAGCCTCTCTTTTTAACAAATAAGGGGTAGGCCTCAGGATTCCAGGTGCTTAGCTTTATAGTTACTTCATTTATGGCATGCGATAACTGTTGTCCGATTTTGGTAACCAAATACCACTTCCTGTATTTATTTCCAGTTTTCAGAAGTGAGTCAAACAACAGAATAATGTGAGTGGTATAGGCATGCGGCGACATGATTAGAGTCTATGTATGTATGTGCCGCATGCCTACCAGGATCCTTCTAAGCACCTCCTGTCCCATTCAATCCTCACAGTCACCAAGGAGGTAGGGATATAATTATCCTCATTTTACAGCTGGGGAAAGGGAGGCACAGAGAGGTGCAGCAGCTTGCCCAAGATCACCCAGCTCCCAACTACACAGTGGCCCCACCAGGGAACAGGTTGGCGTGTGCACATACTCCCACAGGACCTCGGCAGGTCTCTGCGACGCACCGAATCTGGCTGGTCTGCTCTTCGATGGCCTCCACCGCACTCTCCACGGAGCTCAGCAGAGACTGGATCTGGTTGGCTGTCTCCTTCAGGAGGAAGCGCGTCACAAACTGGTCCACGTTGCTCCCACCCTCATACACCTGTGCAGGGAAGGGAGGAGCAGAGGGGCTGGGGAGGGAACTCGTGTGGGGCTGGCGCACAGCGCTCAGGGGGACACCTGGGGTTGGTGTGTCTGCCCTGCAGGAGGAAGTGGGGACCTTCCTCTGGCGTCTCAGAGCGTCTACATCAAGGCAGGGGCTGTGGATTCAGCACCAAGGTGAGCCCTTCCCCATTCATTAGCTCTGACCTCTATGGCCATAAGAGGAGTCACTGGAGCGTCTATTTTCAAGGCTGCACTGACGAGCAAATGACACAATGTATATAGAATGCTCAGCACATTGCCTGTCACATAGCAAATTCTTAATGAACAGTCGCTGCTGGATGAAGATATAATAATGGTGCTGGTTCTGAAGGTGATGAAAATGACTGGTAGTGGTGGTGACGGGGACAAAGTATTTGGGGAGAAGAATGTACAGCCTCCTCTCCCTCCTTCCTCCTCTGAGGAGTCTTTGGGCCCCCAGGCCTTCATGTAGCTACTTAGAGAAATGATAGAAGAGTCAAAAACAGCCGGAGGGGTTAAACTGGCTCCCTGAAGAAAGCAGCTGAGGCTCGGCCCTCAGAGGGAAGGGCCTGGGCTGGGGGAGACCAGAGGCCGCGAGGGGAGGAACTCTAGGGACAAGATGCGTGAGGAGCGTTTTCCACAAAGTCTGCTCTATGGCGTGAGACAGAATTTCCCCTTTGGTCAAGAGTCTGCAGCAAAGACCTCTCTGACGGTCTCTGGACCCCACTGAGTTTCCTTTGGCTTCAGAAGGCTTTGCCGTGGAGGGAAAAGGCTCTGCCTCACCCAGGCCACTCAAGGATGAGCCTGATAAAATGATGCTGTTCTCTCAGGCTCCGTGCTGCTCTCCTGGCCTCCTCCGCCAAGACCCCGCCCTCCCAAGCCACCTGCTCCGGCACCTTGGCATCCTGCCCAGTCCCTGGCAGGGCAAGGGGCCACAGGGCTCTCAAGGAAAGCAAATTAAACCACCCATCACCCTGGCTGGGAATTTATCAGCAATAATTGCACAAGGGAAACCCGGCTGGAGACAGAGAGACTGAGAACTGGAGGCAGGGGTGAGGTGTGGGGAGAGGGTGAAAGCAGAGGCACACAGGCAAGAAGATGGAAGTGGACACCCGTGTCAGCCAGCAGGTGCACCGCACCGGGCCCGATGGAAAACGGGAGTGTGCGGCCTAATGCACCGCAGTGATCGATTAGCCTCCCAGCAGAGAGCTGAAATCACACACCCTCCGGTGATCAGTGGGCTCTGGGCAAACACATGGCCAAAACTGAACAAGAAGCCGTAATGTGGTAAGAAATTTAAACACAAAGAGAAAGGCTAGCTAAAAGTCATCAGGCAGAAAAGCGGGCTGACCTGTGTTAAAAGCACCCAGATCATAGACCAGCAGGCAGGGGTTAATAAGTGCGACTGGTTAGCTGATTTCCAAAAAGATCAGTTATTATCAAAGGAGTAAAAGGCAGCTTTTACAGATTTCTCCTCCACCACAATCGAGGACTCAGCCCAGAGACCAGCTCCAAGGATTCCAGAGGGAAAGGACCAGATTTAGGAATTTTGCATCACATGGACAAATGACTTGTTTGCAGGATAATAGGGAGTTATTGAGAAATCTGCAAATATCTGAAATTTTACCAGATGAGCACTATTCCTTCAAGGAATGTCTAGGAATTTCTTGTAAATCATCTAGTGTTGAATCAGAGAAAGAATTCTTGAACAGATAAATTGTGAAAAACAGTGACAATGATCACTCAAATACAAATTAAGGTTATGGAGGTCAGGAAATAAAAACATTAACACTAATAGTTTAATTTTAATCACACTGGATTAAGTTGGCAGAGTGTGAAAATATGGGAAAAAAATAGCTGAAAATGTCAAAAATTCCTTTAATTCTATAAAAGGGATTAGGAATAGGAAGTGGATTATTAGCTAGGTATAAAAATAGGATTAAGAATGTTAACAATGTATGTTTTAGATGTCACTGGAATGTTGACCTTCGAAATATATTCACTACTATAAACAAAGCAGACCATCAACAGGTTCAGTGTCCAAGAGACAAAGGAGGCATAAGAAACAGAAGCATAAAAGATTAGGATGTCAGTCAGACCAGACAGAGCGTTAATAAAGAAAAGCAGCCTATATTCCCCATGTAAGACACAGCCGTCAGATTTGATTAAATGAGATCCAATCAGAGGCCCATCTACACCAAGGAACAGCGCCAAAGTATAGAAAGAAGTTTGTACAAAGATTCTGCAACCAAATTTGATCAAATGAACAGGACAAGTTGCAATATCACTACAGGGTAGAACTTAAATGAGAAAGCATTAAACAAAAAGAGTAGGAATATAATGACAAAGAGCAAAATGCATAACAAGGACAGGGCATTATTAAATCTTTATGCAATGGGAAAGGATATTGCAATAATCATGGCTATGGGGATGTAGATGGACAAACCACTTTATAAAGCAATTTTGCTTAATATCAAGAGCCTTGCACAGCTCATATTCCTTGACCCAGTAATTCTCCACTTTTGATAATCTACCCTTAAGAAATAATGCAAAATATGCACAAATATTTATGTCCCAAGGTTTCACTATTATTCATAACAGCAAAAAACTGGAAATAATCTAATACGGACAACAGAATAGTCAGAAATTTAAATAAGAATAGTGAAGATGATGCTTCTCAGCAGTTTTAATGACATGGGAAAAGGGTTAAAATATGTGGAAAAAGCAGAAAATAAATTTTGTACACAGAATGATATTAAATGTATTAAACAAATACACATGGAAGAAAAGGCTCAAAGGTTATAAACTAAAATGTTAACAGTGGTTATGAGTAGTGGGAATTAGAAGTGACTTGGAAGTTTTTAAATATTTTTCTATACTTCCTAAATTTTGCATATTGCCTTTATATAATAAAAATATTACAACAAAAGTCTATATGCATCAAACAACACGACTAAAAATATAGGAAGGGAAAACATTAAAAATATAGATTAAATGGCAAAACACAATTTAATGTGAGAAATTAGCTCATCATTGTCCTGTAGGACAGATAAATCAGACAATAATAGGAATGTAAAGTGCATTGCCGGGAATGTGCGAAAGTCTTTATAATGAGCAAAGAAAGATTACTGGGTTTCTTGTCTAGTACATCCTCTGGATTAACTAAGTCTTTTCTTGTTTTGGAGCTACTTCTAAAACTCTGTAAAATGTATAAAATGTATCACAATGCAAATAATTCCAATACACAGAAATGCATATGAATTTTGTCTGGTAGAATGCAGCTGATTGTTGCCCTGTGGACAGCGGCCCATTTTGCATGTATTCACACCTTCATTTCAGAATTCCCAGTTGCTTGTATACATGTGCATTCCTTGAGTTTTCCTTTGAACCAGCTGAAACATCTCACTGGTTCTCACATGAGTTAATGAGTTAAATAAAATCTTTGACGTGTGCATTTTATGTTTGCACAAAAGACATGATTTCACCTCTTTCTAATGTCTTCTGACAGCATATATTTCATAACAAAGAAAGGATGGTAGTTGTTTGCAAATTTTATATCCTGAAAGTATGATCCATATCATCGCAAGTCTGTGAGATAATCACAAGACACTCAGACACTTATGTAATGAAGAAATCTCAATACATTAGAAAAGTGGAGTGGAAACCTTACTGGTTACTTGGTTTTCCCTTAACACAGAGAAATAAGAAATGAGTGAGGCCAGTACAGATTATTAGAGAACACTGAGAGAGGAAATAATACATATTGAAATCTAGGGGTGCAGTGAAAATATCATTCAGAGGGAAATGTTTAAAATTTCAAACTGTATTATCAAAAAAGCATAAGCATTCCATTCCACCTTTGAAAAGGAATAGCAATGTCAACAAACCTAAGAAAACAGGAAGAAGGAAATAATGATAAAAAAATACAGTAGAAACCTATCATGAAATTTAAAGAAACATGTTAAGGATTAGTTATTAGAAACAACAAATTAAAATGCACACCACGCTGTCAAATAAAAATTCTTAAAATGTAGCAAATAGGACAAAAATTAAAACCCAAGCTTCAGCAGCAGAAGTTTTACTGAATTTAATCTGCATTAAGTTCCTGTTTTGTGTCAATGTTTTAGATTAAAAGAAAATCATAAGAACTTACTATGAGTAATTGATCATGAGACTCAACATGTCCACAGCAGTTTTGTTTAAAACGGTACTAAAATGCACACGAAAAGTTAAAAACTTTACTAGAAGTAAGCTTGACCTTAAAATAACTATTAAAATAACACCCCCCCTCCCTGTTTTAGTACCTTGACCTAAGTCAGCCTTGTGGATAAATTTTATTTTGGAATAGAAAAATAATTCTATGTTAGAAGCTGATTCATACACAGAAAATATTCAAACCACCTACGATTCATTTCCAAACTAACATCCCATCGCAATTCCTGATACAGAAAGAGATAAAACAGCTAGTGAGGATTCAGCAATGCGATAAAAGAATAATGTGCCAAGTAGGGTTTATCCCATCATTCAACAGGAGAGAATCTAATAATAGAATTCACCCCATCAATGGCTTAAGAAAAATCATGTAATCAAAAAGGCATTTGAAAAAAATTCACTGCCACCTCCTAAGACAAAATTTAACGAAGGGAATGCAGAAATACTTCTTTTTTAACAGGCTGAAGAGGATTCTAAAATAAGAGCAGTTATTAATATTGTAATTAGTGGAGAAACGCTAGAGATGCAAAATTAGGAGCTAAACAAGAACACCTGACACAGCAGCAGCACAGGGGTTAGAATCTGGGGAAGATGGAAGGGGGCCCAACAGGGAAGTAAGAGGAATGTGTGTCAGAGACAGAGAGGAAGCTGAAGTAGGTGACAGCCCTCCATGGCTGCGCAGCAGCGAGAGCAAAGGAGTCAGAGGAAACCAGCGATAGAAGAGGAGCATTTGAAATTATCAATGACCTGCATCTCTACAGACAAAATCAGAAAATATGCAAGAAATGCCAGTCACTGCGGCAACAGCCTTCTATCACAGCCTTACTGCTAAAAATGCACACTGAGCATCTCACGCGCACAGTATCTGAGAGCGAAATCTCCAGACTGGTCTGAGTTGAACCGGCAGACGCTGAAATCCTGTCCTGGATGGAAAATGAGGTCACATCTCAGAAGAATTCTGACCACGAACCAAGAAGCACGTACATGTTATTCATGCCCCGAGACAACGCTGCGGGAAGTGGCCCTGTTCAAATATGGGGAAACCGAGGCTCAGGGAGGTGGTTTCAGTTGCGGCCACCTGTCGGGTGTGGAACAGGGCTGACACCCTGGTCCGTGCAAGGCTTCTGCATCTGGGGTCTTCCACGCTCCCTTCTGATGCGCCGCCTGCCTTATGTTCTCAGAATGTCAAACAACAGTGTCTACGAGGACGAACGGCAAGAGCCAAGACACCATGACCCCAGGACGGAGTGGGACGAGGTCACCGGGGGCTCAGGACGAGGCCCGGCTATTCTGGACGTACGGGAAGAAAGGGGTTCTCCGACACACGGCAGAGCAGGGACCGAGCAGCATTTGAGACAGACATACAGGATGGATCCTACGTCTGGGCGACAACAGGAGCCCACCGATAAAGGCTGCGAGCTCCCTCTGCTCTGTGCCAGGCCCTGCGCTAAGCAGCTTAGAGACCGTACTCCATTCAGTCCTCATAAGGACTCTATAGGGTGAATGCTCCCATTCCACAGATGGAGAAACTGAGGTGCAGAAATTGAAGTGACTGGCTTGGAGTCCTTCCACCAGGTCTGCATGACTTGGTCAGCTAAGCTCCCGACCCCAGGCAGCAGATGGAGCTGGCCTTTTCCGAGTTCTCACAGCCCCAGGTCACGGGTAGGCTGTAAGCCCTGGGCATCTGTGAGTCCTGCCCTGCGTGTCTGGGTCAGTGTGTCCGAGCAGCTGCCCTCACGCCTGGCAGACCCTCCAGTCACCCCTGGATGGGCCTGGAGTCGCATGCTACCCTCCAAAATCCCTGCCAGGTCCCTGACTCGGTTTCCCCTCTGGCTGTCTGGCCACCACGCAGCAGGGGGTCACCCTTCTGTGCCTGTTTCCATGGCTATGAAATGGGAGAAATGGTAGCAGCTGCCCGTAGGGTGGCTGTGAGGATCGCACTGAGGTCCTCAGGAAATGTACCGCGCCTCTTCTCTGTGCTTGCCGAGACGGAACTCCCTCTGCCCGCCCTCCAGACGCGCCTGCCCAGCGAGGGGGCAGACGCAGAGGTGAGGATGAAGCCTGGGTGCTTGAGGCCTACGGGAGCCACAGCAGAGAGGGCCCAGGGACCTGCCTGTGGCCTGGCCCCCTCTCCCCTTCTTCCTTCTCCGGGGCATACAAACGCCAGCCAGGGGCTGACGGGCCTGCTCTCCGGACACGGCCGTGTCTCTGCGCTCAGGCTTCTGCAGCCTGGCTCACGCCTCCTGGCCTGGACGCGGCATTCTCATCCCAGACCCCATCAGACTGCTGTCAGGTTCAGGTGCATGAACGCACGCCAGCCTCCTGCCCCGTCCCCGGACTCGGCTCTAGGAGGGCACGGTCAGGTGTGACGCCTGTCCAAGGATCCTGGAGAGCTCGCAGTGGCTGCTGCTCCTCGTCTAGAACTCATCCGAGGACACACCTGATCCAGGGAAAGGGTCTGGACAGGGCCATTCACCAAGCCACCCACTCACGAACCCAGGCATCCTTGGGTGAGAATGGCCCCGGAAACGATCCGGAACGAAACCTGCACTCAGGCCCTGGACGCCCAGGGCCCCCCCACGCCTGCTGACCTTCTTGGTGTAGCCCATGGCCTTCAGGACAGAGTGATTCAAGGTCTCCAAGGAGGCCAAGACGTCCTCATAGTCCCCCATGTGGTCCACAAAGTAATCTGGGGAAGGGACGACAAAGGTTAGGAGTCACGGGAGGACTGTGCCCCCCACCCCCCACTTTGGTCCCTGCACAGCTGGGCACTTACCACACAGCTCCTTGGTGTCCACGTGGCTGCAGAGAGATAATGGGGAGACTGAGGCAGGCCTGTCCTGTCCCCTCTGCCCCTAACCTCCCTCCGCAGCAGGCTCAGCCCCACGCAGCTGGTAAAATGCCTGCCGCGCCTTCTTTGTCCTATGCTCCGCTTTATGGATGGGGTAGCAGCCGGTGAATGAGGTCCCTCAAAAGAACCCAGCAGGGATCCGTGTCCATACGTCTGTCTGACCCCACCTCCATGCCACCCGTCCCACCTCCTCTCTCAAAGTCTGCTGACTACATCGTGAGCATAAGGGACCGAGGACAGGCTAAGCCAGGGCTGGGAAAAGCGAGCAGAAAAGGTCGGAGAGACTGCTATAGGTTGTCATAAAGCTCTCCGTTGACACGCAGTCCCCGGGCCGTGTCCTAGCAGGCCCCATTCCCTTGCTGGGAGAGGGGGGAGCTGGCCTAGAAGTTCAAGATGCTTCTGGGAAAAGGCTCTAGGTTCAGAAGCTTTGCAGGTTCTGCATGGGGGTTCCTCTATTTCTCTCTGCATGTTAAAAGCCCTGCCAAGAGGACGCCTGTTTAATGGCGCTTAAACTAGCCTTCACCAGTCTTTCTGGCCCATGTGAGCCATGGGTGGAGAGCGTACTGGGCACCCCAAGGAGCGGAAGGTGACGGCTCGCCCTGGGGTGTGCTGAGGGAAGAGCCCCGGAGGCCTCTGCAGTTGGGCCCCCTGTGCCGGCGAGTCCTGGCCCGCGCACCGAGGTTAGACTCTCCCACCAGGACTGCCTCCCCAACTGCGGCCCGAGAAAGGCCCCACCAGAATGATGACACCCACAGACGCCTGCCCTGCCCTTTCAAATCTCCCCGGGGCTGCAGGGACGGCCCAGAAACCACCATCTGGCTCCAGAAACAAAGCCCTTCGCTGAAGTCTGCAGCAGCAGGCTATTTCTTTCAAGTGGCCGTCCCCCAACAAGGACACCACTCCACCGTCCCACTCGGGTCCTCAGGTCACTGCAACCCCTCCTCTGGTCCAGGCCACCACTATGCCTTCAGACCCTTCAGACGCGCCTGGGCACAGCTCCTCGTCCAGAGCATCCTAGCCTGTCTCAGGGGGCCCCACGCGGTCCCGGGAGCTCCAGGCCTCGTCAGCTGAGGGGGCCCGAGGAAGGTGACTGCGGGGGGGGGGGGTGAGGGGCCTGGCCTCCTCCCGCTCGGGGTGAGGGAGGAAACGGGACGTGGGGAAGGCTGGGGCTCAGTGAAGAGAGTGTGCACTTTGCACTGGACTTACAGATGGGCTGGGGCTGGAGTTTTGGTTGATTTCTGGGGTGCGGGGTAGGTCATGGTTGGGCTGGATAAAAGGCTTGTTAGGTACCAAGGCAGGAGTAGCACTAAGGTCAGAGTCGGGCTTAGTATTTGGTTACAGTTTGGCTTCCGATGGGATCCGGTGAGGATCAAGGTCACGGGGTCATGCCGGGACTGGGAATAAGCACAAGGGGTCAGACTGGGCTGAGTTAGTGGAAGGGTGACTCATCACCAGCCTCCCTTCCCCTCATCCAGTGTATATTCTGTGAAGTCTAGGGTCTCTCCCTGCTTACCCACGTGTGCTCACGAAAGACCAACCTGCCCGCGTGCAAATCACCCAGCCAGCGGGGGGTCCAGAGAGCTGACTTTGGGATTTGCGTGACTGGGAATTTTCAGGCCACCTGCCTCTCCAGGGGACCAGAAAACGGGGACTGGCTGCTGGGTGGGGAGAGGCTGCCTCAGGCCCAGACCCCGGCCGCCCCGCCCAGGGCCGGGCTCACTTGGTATTGTCCGAGTCAATCGTGTGAAAGAGATCCTCCAGTTCTTTCTCGTTGAGGACACCGTCTGCAAAGAAGAGCTGGAACTCCTCCAGGGACAGCTTCCCATCGTCTGCAGGCAGGGAGGGAGGGAGGAGGAAGGGCATCTGGTGTCCCAGGGACGGGACATCCCCAATGCAGGCGCTCCGCAGAGGAGCAGAGAGCTCCAGTCGTGATGCCAGCCCGCCCAGGAAATTCCCACTCACCCGCGGACTCCACTCCCAGAGAACCATTGACTGGTCCAGCTGATCCCAAACTACAGACCACCTCCCATTTGCAGACAATTCCCCGGCCCACGGACACAACTAGCAGCCCCAGGTTGGCTGGGCTCTCACCGGGTCCACCTGGCCCCAGCGCAGGGAGACCACACCTGTGAGAGGCAGGGCTGCAGCCCGGCAGTCTGCCGGCCACCCTCTCTTGCCTCCAGAAGCCCAGATAATCTCCGCACACTTAGGTCTTCCCGGGTCCCAGCACCCAGGCCCTGACTCTGGGACAGGGAAATGACTTCTCTCCACTCCGTCCCACCCACATGGCAAACTGCGTGGTCTGACGTGCGACAGCTGCCCCCAGCTGGCACAGAGTTTTCACCATGCCGTGGAGGCAGCACGAAGACGCAAACACCAAGGGAAGGAGGTGCCAGACCTGGCCTGGGCCCAGCGCTGCCCAGCCCTCCTCTGGGCTGGGGACTGTGGTTCTGGGATGGGGAGGAGCTCCCACAGCTGATGCAGGCCACCTGCTCCACCCTGGGCCCTCCTGTGCAGGAGGGGCTCGCAGAACACCAGGGACTCCAGGAGAGGCAGACCCCAGGCTCCCAGCCTCAGCTCCTTCCACCTGGGCACAGCTCCTTATTAGCAAATTCCCAGAAAGCTGAGCCGCCCTCTCCTCCTTAAAGGAGCTGTGTCTGTGGGAGGCAGTGGAGATCAGGGGGAGGGCATGCCTTCGCTGCCCTCAGCCCCTCCAGCAGATCCCCGTCCATTACTTCCAGCCAAGCAGAGCCCCCATGAGCCACGTGTCATCTTTCTGTAGATCAGGAGATGCCCCTTCCTGGTTGGGATGGGGGAGGGGGTTGGAGTCCAGTGTCAGGATACACGGGGTGGGAGTGGAGTGCAGGATAGATGGGAGGCCCTCAGTTCCCTTGGGCAGGTGCCCTTGTGCAGGGCACAACCCGCCCAACCCCACATGGCAGACCTACTTGGGCTCAGAGCAGAAGTCATTCTTACATGAATGCTCTGGAGTGTCTATCTCCGCTCCCAGCAGCTCTGCAGGGGCTCAGAGTCCGGCAAAAGGACACGCCCAGGAGAGGGAGGCCCTCCCCCTGCGCCACGGCTCCCTCCACCTGCCTTCTCTCTCCGGCGCCATAATAAAGTGTCAGGGTCAGGGTGGGAAGAGGGAGAAGGTGAACAGGTGTGTGCAGGGGGCAGTGGGGGTCTGGGGACAGGTGCCCGTGTGCTTCCTACATCCCAGATCAAGTCTCATCATCAGAAGGAGAATGAATTCCTAACTTTCAAAAACACAAGTCCTTCCAGAAGCAAAACAAAGCACCCCCCACCCACACGCGGACTGTGAGGGCCCAGGTCCCGCTGGGAGCCGCCGGAACTCTAAGTGGCCGCTCTTTGTTTTCTGCCATCTCGGCTTCCTGCGGCAAGATGGTGATGAAACCCGGGAGCAGCTGTGTAGGAACGCGGCTGACACAGGGGGCTCCGTCTCACGTTCCCTCCTTCAGGCTTCAAGAACAGCCCCCATTTTAGAGAGCAGTGAACCAAGGCTCAGGGCAGTCAACAGACTTGCCCAGGTCCCATGGCTGGAGCTCAAAGCCAGGCCCTCTGGCTTCTGAACCCAGTCAGGGGCAGGGTCTTGAGGAGAGACCCTCAGTCACAGGGCCACAGGGAAATGCTGGGGCCACGTCTGAACTCAGTGGCAGCATTCTGTGATTGATTAGCCATGCCTGCCATGGGCACAGGGTGCGGAGGATGGGGCGTCTGCCTCCCTCCCTCCATCTCCTGCTTGCCCAGGCACCTCTGTCCAGTCTGCACTCAGGAGAACAGGCAGAAAGAGGCCTGCTGGCCTCCCGGCTGACATTTACCTTGAATGTCCCACCACAGCCCTAATGAACCTGGATCAGCTAATTAGACAAGCGGGCCTGGCACCTCTACTTCCAGCAAGGACCCCCACCCCCACCCCTCAACACCAACAGGCCATTTGCAGGAGTTTTCTCTAATTAGCATCAGCTCTGCCTCTGTTGCAGTGACCTTTTAAATGCCAGGAGTCGGCTACTGTCTGCATCCCTGCAGAGAAATGCGGTCTGGAGCTCATCCCTCCCCTGGCTGCCAGAGTCATGGGCTCACAGCCCAGGCTGCCAGGCAGCCCCTCACTCTCAGCTCCCCTCGCAAGCCATGCCTGCCCCCTACCCCCATGGAGAAGTCTGTCCTGGGAGCCACATGCTCCATCACCCCAAAGGCTTATCCCACACGCTCACACTCCCATCTCCCAGGCCCAGGCATCTTGGGGTGCAGACACCTGGGGCAGGGCCAGCATCGGCCTGTGCTGAACAACGGTGTGCACTTGCGGGGTGCAGCTGTCTCTGCTTAGGCCCACGCCCACACTCATACCTCCGTCCATGCTCACGCCGTCCCTGCCCACACAATGTTTTCAAACTCTGCTAGGTTGAGCCAGGACCGGCCTGCACCGCACCCTAGCAGGGGACCTGCAGCCTGTGTTGGCTGGTCTGAGCCTTGCTTTGGTCATCGTCACAAGTGGCTGATGCTTCTTACCCCAGTAGGCGCATGGGTGGGACCAAATGAGGGCTGCTAGGCTTGGAGCCTAATAGATGCTCAGGGGTCGCCAGCAGCCTCCATCAGGTGGGAAAGCACAACAGGGTGGGATTCACATACCTACAGCTGAACGGCCCATGTTCAAGGCGTTCGGGGCTCCCAGGTGGTATTGACTGGGGCTCTCTGGTTCCTTACAGCCTGCCAAGCCTGGGGCTCCACTTTCTGCCTCGTGACAGCCCTCTGAGGTGGGGTCTAGCATTGTTACCCCCACTCACAGATGCGGAAACAGAGGCCCCAAGAGTTTGGTGACTGGCCTGTGGTCACACAGCTGGTAAGTGGCTGAGCCAGGCTTGAAGCCAGACAGTCCCTGTGACGGAGGAGGGTCCTGCCTGCTCAGAGGCCCGGGAAGCTCCCAGAACCGGCATCACATGCTCACATCAACCCTGGTAACAACCCTCCATGGGGCTCTGGGTGGCTGGAAGACGGGAGGCCCTGGAGGAGGAGTGGCATAGCCCCGTGGGGGCCAGTGAAGGCCAGGGCCCCCGCAGCTGGGCTCAGGGGGTGGAGATGGCCCCTGGTGGGGAACAAGCCCTGAGGACGAAACCCCGTCTGTGCCGAAGGAGGCCAGGGCGCCCCCGCCCACCCACACACGCACGTGCACACGCATACTCGGGCCGGACGGCAACAGTCAGGAGGCGCGGCCATTCACACCCACGCTCCCCGGAGCACGCGGGCAGCCCGGGGACACAGACGCTCATCTAGGACTAAATCCCCTGCCTGTGAGTCTGCAGGTGTTTACTGAGGACCTACCGTGTGTTAGGGACAGACCCAAATGCAGACCTCACCATGAGCTGGGGAGCCTGGCCAGCACAAGACGATGACCACATTTCCCCAGGCGGCCGCATGCTCAAGATGCTGGAGGGGCCAGGGTCGGGGGCAAAGGCCCCCAATCCTCTCTGGTCCTTCAGGCTGTTCCGGCCAGTGCCCCACGTCCCTCTCCCTCCTCCCAGCTCCACGCGCACTTGCCGCTGGCCCTTCATCTCAAGAGGCCTGGGAGGGGCCGCTGTCACACCCAGGAAATGGGCCGAGAGATGGGGACCCCCGGACACGGACTTTTAGCCCAGGCCTCTGTTCTCTGTCCTTTCCCCCAAAGACTCGTGTCCTACCTCTCGACACATGGGGGACAGTAACTCCCAGCGAGGGGGGCGCTGGGCGCCCAGACTGGTGCTGCCACTGTGAATGCCAGCCTACGCAGCAGAGGCCCAGGGCCGGATGCTCTGGGGGACTCGGGTGGGGGGCCATCACGTCATCTGTGGCCCACCCCTTCCCCAGCAGGGCCTCGACACTCATCATTTTTCTCAATGAAGGAGCAAATAAAGACCGGGCACTGCTCGACTCTCTTTAAAAAGTCCGTCACCCACATCTCCCCGACAGCCCAGGGAAGCAAGCAGACGGGCCCCAGCCCCCCTTTACAGGGGAAACAGGCTGGAAAGGGACTGACCCTTCCTTAAAGTCCATGGAGAGTTGCTTCAGGCCCAAGAATAGTGATTAAAAGATTAAGACATGTGGATGAGATTAACACCCTGTTGCCCCTGTGAGGTTCAGGTGGGCCTGGGGAAGGTTCGCCCCCCTCCAGCCCCTGCCCTTCCCCGTGCAGCCTGGGCCCTTCTGTAAGTCAGATGCGTAGTGTCATAAACTCGTTGGCAACATGTGCTGCTCGTGGGGAAAAGTGCTGGGGCTCTGCAGCACAGCCTTGACTGTCTTTATGAAGCTGGGTGATATTGGGCAAGTCACTTAACCTCTCTGGGCCACTACTGAGTTGACAGAACAGGGCACCAGCCCTGACTGCATCCGGTCGCTGGGAGGAGCAGTGTGCCAGGGCTGCGAAGGGCCTGCAGTAAGGCTGGGGGCTCCCTAAGTGTGGTCTCTGGGGCCCCACCTGGGCTGCACAGGGCCTGAAACCCAACAAGCATGTAGCATGGGCCCGGCTTCTCGATGTCACAGGCATCAACTCACGGAACGCTCAGGGCATCCCGACTATGTAGGAACCGTGGGGGTCCCACTACACATCCGAGGGGAAACTGAGGTGCAGAGCAGGGCCAAGATCTGGCCTTCTGACTTTAGAGTCCTACGCTTTTGACCTTCAGGTTCAAAGTCATCCACATCCCCGCCCCTGCCCTCCTCCCTCGAAGCGTCAGGAGTGAAGGAGCCGGGTCCTCATTCGGGGAGGGAAACTCACCATTTTTGTCCGCACGGCGGAAAATCTGCAGAGAAGAGAGGAAGAGTCAGCCTGGGCCCTCCCGCAGCTTCTGACCCATCCTGAGATCCCGCGCCTCCCCAGACGGGCCTGGGAGGCTGAGCCCCCTTCTCCCTCCCCAGGAAGGAGACCCCGGGGCAGGGGAGGGATGTTTCAGGCAGAGGCCGTCCCAGCCACCCACGAGGAAGCAGCCGCCTACCATCCCTCTGTGCCGCCAGCCTGCCCATGGCCACATGACAGACGCACACACGCACACGGACACTCACACCCGTCCATGTGCTCGTGCATGTCCTTCCAGAGCCACCGGTCCACGGGGCCTTAGCCACTGTCATATGCCAGTGGCACACTCAGAGTCCTTGTCCAGTGGACACAGCCACACTCCTTACACCATTGCACGGGCCCCTGCACTCCTTGGGAGCCCCGGTTTTCTCCAGGGAGATTGGATTAAGTCTGAATGGAGGTGTCTGCTACGGGCCCCTTGAGGGCTGGTGAGCGGGCCCGCTTAGGTAGGACTATATTTTCTGGGTGAGGAAGCAGGCCGCCAGGAGCTCAGAAAACCAGCAGCACATGCAAGGTTCTGGCTGCACTGGTGTGGATGGAGGAGGTGATGCGGGGAGGAGCAGCCCACCATCCCCCAGCCCGAGCTGAGATCAGGTAACTCCTGGTATTTTGGGGACCAGGTAAGCCATGCTGCTGGAAGGAGGAGGGGAGGCTTCGCCCGCTCTGACCATCACCCCTTTGGCCCTGGGCCCAGGACAGACGCTCCTCCCACTTCGCCCCTCCAAGCAATGGGGCAGGCACCTGTCCTTGGGCACCCGGGCCATGGCAAATGAACAGCAGCTCAGAAAGGGCTTCTCAGCCATCACCCCCTCCCTTAGCTGAACCCTGAGTCCAGTTTATGGGGTAGGAGCAGCTGAGGCTGGGCAGAAAGGGGAGCAGTTATCAGAGCGCCCAGGCCACAAAGCCTGGGCCTGACTGCCCCATTCCTGGAGCCTGGGGGCCCACCCTCAGGGGCTTGCATTGGGCGTCAGTGTTAAACAAGTAATGACAAGACCATGCCGGGGCTCCTGGAGTCTAGGGGAGTCTACACAAGTCCCCAACCCTGTTCATCACCCCATTTCCCAGATCAGGAAATGGAGACTCTGAGTCTGCACACAGCCACATGAGGGGGACTCCAGAGCCCCTCCTGTACCATTAGGGAGAATCAGGGGGATCTGCCCGGGGCTTCTGTGCAGGGGCGGGCTTAGGTGTATGGATCCCACAGCCTGGGAAACCTGCTGGGGTCCTGAGACAGAGTCCAGCTGTGCAGGGGTGCATGTGTGTGCACACTAGGGCCACAGCATGCACAGTACAGCACGGCACCCCCTTCACAGCCCAGCTCCCTCTGCACAGAGCCAACTACGGGTTCCAGGAGAGGAGAGGAAGGGGACAGGAAACCCATGCTCCCCACGCTCACAGGGAGTGCAGCAGGCACACCCGTGTGCACACCACACACACACACACACACACACACACACACACACACACACACACACGCCGCCCTCCCAGAAACCCGAGATGCATATGTGGGGCACCTCCAATCCTCCACCACCACATAGGACCCTACTGGGATGTGCACATCCCACCCTGAGCTGTCACTGGGGGAACCCCGGGATGAAGCCCCTCAGCCGATTCTCAGAATTCAGCAGGGGAACCCCCGACCCCAGCCCTTCAGGCATGCAATCTCCCTCCCATCCCCAGGGGTGCGTGGGAGGGTGAGGTGGGCTTCCCAGAGCTGGTGGTTTGGGTCCCAGAGGGGATGGGGTGAGTGGAGGGAAGGTGGGGAAGGGAATGGAGGACAGAGGGGGCTCAGAGTGGGGTGGGAGTGGTTGGGGGCCCAAAGGGGTCCAGGCTCAGGGTAGATAGGGGTAGTTCCAGATCTACTGGAACAGAGGTGCGGAGGAGGCTTCCCTTTCAAAGATATGGTGGGTGGGGGAAAAGGGTCTTTGGGGATGAGAATACAAGGGCTCAGGGTCTATAGCCAGGAGGAGAAAGGTGGCCGGGAGTTAGAGGATATGGGGGCTCTTAGAAAACTAGCGACTGGGGCAAGGATCTGGGATGGAGAGGAGTGAGGGCTCCTGTCCCGGGAAGGGATAAGGGCCAGGGGGGAAAGACAAGGGTTTGGCCAGGACGAAAGTAGGTAGCAGTGCTGGGTGGAGGGGCTGCAGGGTTCTGGCTCGAGAAGGTGGGGGATCCCGATAAGCGGAGAGTGGAGTGGGCAGAGGGGGAAATCTTTCTGGTCTAGGTACAAAACTGCGCTGAGAAGGATATCAGCTGGGACCTGGGGGGGCTGGGGGCTAGCGTCCTGGGACGCAGAGGGGCTGGGGGCCGGTTCTGCTGCGGGCCGCCCAGGGAGGCGGCGGGAGACAGAACCGGGGTCTCCTGCTCAGGCTGAGTGCGGGCGTGTCCCGGCGGGGACCGAGGAGGGTGGCGTCGGGGTCGTCCCTGGGAGGAAGGGGCTGGGGCTCCAGCCGCGCGTACTCACGTCCAGGATGACAGCGGTGCCCCCGCGCGGCGAGGCCGGGCCCCGGCCGGGGCTGGGGTCCGCGGCGGGGACTTCGGGGGCCAGCGGCGCCCGGGGCTCGCCCATCCTGGCGCCCACCCAGCGCAGAAGCCCGCCCAGCGCCCGGCCCTGCGGCGGCGGCTCCCGGAGCAGCCTGTGCGCGCCGGCCCTGCACAGGCGCGCCGCCCGCTCACACA
>JAQQAC010015468.1:4295659-4337197 GCA_029783875.1 Phataginus tricuspis
GGGGGGGGCGACTCTGGGGTCCCCTCCCCGAAATTCGCCCGCTGCCCCCCTCCCGAAGCAACCTCCCCCAACCCGTGGCGCCGCCGCAGGGGCCGGAGCGCGGCTGTCCGGCGGGCCCCGGGCGCCCTCTGCCGGCTCCGCTATGGGCTCCGTGCCTCACGCCGGGCCGCCCCTACCACCCGCGGGCACCGCTCGCCCTCCTGTGGGCGTGCACGCGCCTCAGTACACAGCGGCCAGGGCTAGTGTTCTCCGCAGGACACCTCCTCCCTCACGCTCCATCCATTCATCCATCCCCCACCGGCCCAAAGCATGGGTTTAGTAGCACCTAAGCACTAGGTCCAGCGAGGGGCTGGGCGCCGACAACGTGCAAAACAGACGTGGTCCTTGGCCTTCCGGAACTCACATCCAAGCGGCCAAGCCAGATACAGGAACGTTCGCACAGAACAATGAACTGTTAAACCTGAACTGCTAGGAAGAGGTGGCACCATGGGCCCAGTGGGTGAGGGCTTGCCCTGGTGCCCACGAAAGGAGGCGGGGGAATGTGCCCTGGGCTAGGGCTCAGTCCCCACCCCCAAGCACAGAATCCTCAGACACAGGAGGGAGGCAGGCACTGGTTTTATTTGGGACGTGATTCTGGAAGGAGCGGGGCCTGGAGTCCTGGCCGGCCG
Organism: Phataginus tricuspis; assembly: GCA_029783875.1. NCBI lineage: Eukaryota > Metazoa > Chordata > Mammalia > Pholidota > Manidae > Phataginus > Phataginus tricuspis. Next base: position 4,296,328 of record JAQQAC010015468.1, read on the forward strand.
CCCCTGGTGATCCCTGCTCTCACTGGCAGCTTTCACCCCACACTGCAACCAGCCCTGGCCTGCAGCCACTGTTCCCGCCTGGGCACTCATCTGAGTCCCCGCGGCCTGGGCTCCCTTCATCGAAGAGGCCTGTTGCAGGGGCTCGGGGCCCCTCCTGGGTCCTGCCACGAGAGGCCCCCTTTCCTTCCTGGGCATCTCGGGCTGGGCCCTGCGTGCAGCAGGGCTGTGACCTCCCCTTCTCTTTAGGGTCTGGGTGCAAGCATGCCGGGCCGGGTGCTAGGGTGGCCTCCTGGCCTCCTTCCTCAGCAGGGAGCTGGCCACAGCCAGGGCCCCACCCTGCACAAACCGTACAAAATTGTCCCCAGCCAGTGGCCCCACAGCATACAGGCCCTCCTGACGGGCACTTTGGTAGGTGAAGGGGTCCACATCGATGGGGTTCCTCTTGGCGCTCAGTGGCTGGTCAGGGTCCACAGCGAGGCCGGTGCCTGCCCCCGGGAGGAAGGAGAGGTCGGGGTGAGAACCGATGAGGACCAGCACCAGGGCGACACCGAAGACCTTGTGGACGCCCTGGGGGTCCCGGAATACGGCCTGGTGGTCCTCCTTGAAGAGCAGTGCCCTGTGCTCCGGGAGGCTGCGGTAGCCCTCGTAGGGGCTGGGAGACAGGACGGACCGCTCGCGCATCATCTGGTGGACCTTGTGATACTCGGGGTAGAGCATCTTGGGCAGCTGGTTGAAGACCAGGCCGGGGTCGTCCACCGGCCGGCGGAAGGCATGGATCACAGGGATGTTGTAGTGGCGGGCGTAGAGGACCGCGTCGGCTGCCGACAGCCCTGCGCCGATGATAAGGACGGGGTCCGAGGCTGGGGTTACCGTACCAGCCCGTGTGGCCGCCTCCAGGGCCGACAGCTCGTGGTGGACAAAGGCCAGGGTCTCCCCGGGGATGCCGAGGCAGGCTGGGCTGTCAGACGTGCCCGTGGCTAGAACCACATTGCGGGCATGCAGAGAGAAGGGCTTCTGGCTCTGGCCCTTGGTGGTCAGGAAGCCGCTCACTTGGAAGAGGGGGCTGGAGTCCTGGGCCCCAGAGCTGCTGGGCTCAGGTGTCCCCCACTCCACAGCTGTGACCACGGCACCAGACACAAAGTTGTGGCCCAGGCCCTTCTTGGCCACATAGTCTCTGTAGTAGTGAGCAATGTCCCCGGCTGTGGCCCGGCTGTTGCGAAGACCCCTGGGAGGAAGGGTTTGGGAGGGTGAGCGTCAGCGGCTGGGGTCTGGGGCAGTCGGGGGGACAGGGCAGGCAGGCGGCCTTGGCCTTGGAGCTGGGCTGCAGCTGTGCCTCCCACGGATCGTAGTACTGGGCCAAGTCACCCTCTCGGACCTCAACCTCCTCTTCAGTGAAATGAGGCTGAGGAGGGTGGGGTGGAGAGTGTGGAGTCTAGAGGCAGACAGCCTGGGTTCAAATCCTGGCTCACCACGGGTGAGCTGTGTGCTGAGTCCCTCTGTACCCGCTTTCTCATTTGCGGGATGAGGATGACAATAGTGACAGAACCTATTTCCTGAGGTTGTTGAGAGGATTAGATGACAAGTGAAGAGCTGAGAACAGAACCTGACAGGTAGTAAGTGGCGTAAGCGTCGGCCACTGTCATTATCTCAAAGGGCTAAATAATATCCTAGGTAAATATGGTAGGATTCCATTTCTGCCAAGTTCAGAAACAGGTAAACCTAATCTGTGGCATTACAAGTCAAGAGAGTGTCCCCGTGGGGCGGTGATCGGGAGGTGTATGGGGATGGGGATCTGTCTTGATTTGGGGCGGCTAAAATGCAGGTGTGTCCCCCTTGAAGCTCACCCACAAGTAAGCACAGGAGTTGTGTAGTCCTCCTCCACAGGCTATGTTCAGTACACAGGTTGGTTAAGAACTACCCCGTGTAAGGCACTGAGCACTGTCCCCTGTGCACATGGCAACAGCAGGGAATGCTGCCGGTTTATCAGCACTCTTTCTGGGGCAGTGACTGCAGGGCCACTAATGCAGATGGTTGGGGTACAGGCTTTGGCATGATCAGCTCCTCCCTCTAGCAACCTGTGTGACATTTCCCGACAGGGGACATATTGTTAAGGATGAACTTACTTAAGGAGAATCCCATGCAACCCCAACATGACCAATTGTAGTGTGAGCTCACGCCGTGACCTCCAAGGCTGCCCCATGCAACCCAACTCAGTCTGTGCCTGAAAAGGGAACTCAAGTCTTCTGTGCTTTGTCATTTCCCCTTCTCTGTTTTAGTAAAAATTGTTTTAAAGGACTAAGTACTGAGATGTCACATGCAGGGTTATTTATAGTAACAGCGCAGGGGGAAGGTGAGGTCACCGCCTGGGACTGGACAGTGGTTTGGGAACCACAGCGGCACCAGGAGGGCACGGGGTCCTCCGTCCTGGTTTTCGGCTCTAACCTCGAAGCACAAGGCCTGCATGTAGGAAGGACTCAGTGGAGGTTTGCTGGAGACCGAGATGCTGAGCCTGCCCTGGGAGTATTACGCGGCCATGTGAAAGGATGGCACAAATATTGTGTCATTGCCATGTGACATCCTTATGACATAAGGGTGAACCTTAAAACTAGGATATGAAGGGGTATGTCTACAGTTGGAATTTAAGTTCCTGTCTGTCAACACATCATTACTCAAGCCTGGATGTCCTCCTACGAAATCTGCAGGGACAAAAAGTCTACCAAAGAGACAGATACTGAGCCTGGGAGAGGCAGGGATGGAGTTGCTGGCCAAAAGCCTGCCAGGTGGGGGTGAAAGGCCCCGTCCCAGCTGCCAAGCGTGGAGGAGACAGGGCTTCCACCCCAGGTGGTGCTTCCCAGGGTGGGCAGGTGCAGGAACTTGTCTGCTCAGAGACTCAATGCTCCTCTGGGACAGTCAGTGTGGTCATCACAGGGCAGGAAACAAGGTGAGGGGAACCTGCCCCAGATGTGACAGCCACAGAATATGTGTCTCTGCATAGGGTACTGAGTGTGTGGCCTTGGGGCAAGTCCTTTCCCTATCTGAGCCTCACCTTCTCCCCCGGAGGGAAAGGAAGGGCAGTGAGATGGGCCCGAAGCACCTGTACCTCTAGCTCCCGGGCTCACGTGGGCCGAGGTGTTCCCTGCCCACCCTGGGCTTTCCGGAGCTGCCTCACCTTCGCTTCCTGTGCATCCAGTCCTTGACCTGCAGGTCTGGCAGCCCCATCCACTGGCCTTGGCTCAAGGTCACCATGGAGCCTTCAATGGACTGCATGAAAAGGAGTCCACTGGTCCAAGCCTTTCCTCGCCCCCAGTCCACTCAGGCAGGAGGGCATGGGAGGCCTGAGCTGCAGACGGAGCAGGCCGGAGGAGGGCAGGGAGAGGCAGGAAACGGAGGAGCCCTAGCCTAGTTAGGGAGGGAAGCCCCCTAAGACGTCATGTCACTTTGGCCCCGACCCCCTTGCACCCACTCACATGCCAGGCTCCCCCAGGCAGATTCCGGCCCAGGACCAGGTGGGGGATGGCTCTTTCCTTCCGGTGCTTCCAGGTGAGGACGGACTCCGTGTTTCCCCCAAAGTCTGTGTCTGGGCGCAGGAGGGCGTCAAAAAGCAGGGCCACAGGGCTTTGGCACCGACCTTCAAGGCCTTCAGACAGGTAATCCAGGTCCTAGGGCCGCGGGGAGCAGGTTAGAGGGGCCACTGGAGCAAGGCCACATGGTCCTGCATTCCCACCCTAACACCAGGGTGGTCAGAGAAGCTTGGGAAGTGCTGCATCTCAGAAGGACATAGTGTACATCGGCATATCAAAGGCTCTGACAAGTCCTGTAGCTGTTATTTACCCGTTTAATTTTGCCAAATCCAGCATCTCTCAGACTTACTGGAATAGAAACATTTTCTCTGCATATTATACTGAGGAACTAGTCTCACAGAAAATGCTGATCCAGCCAAATGCTGGCTTACTTCCTCATCTGCCAACTCGAGGGTGGGAGGGGCACGGAAGGATGGACGCTGCCTGGGGGGAGGTGGACAGTGACAGGCCTCCTGCCAGGCCCGGCGCAGGGAGGGGGACTGTCAAGCCCTCTTGGGTGGGGGCGGTGGAGTAAGACGTCCCGTGCAGGCCCTCTAACTTTGGCATTCCCGACTTGGGGCCGGATCGTGCTGCCTGGTGACCGCCATGGGTATTAACAGCATCCCTGGGCTCCCCGTGCTCCAGCTGTGACGACAGCCCTGTGTCCAGGTACTGCCAGTGTCCCCTGTGGTCCAGGGGAGGCGGGACAAGCTGGTGCACTGTTTGTGGGTCTCAGAAGACAGCCCCGGCTTCTCTCAGTTTCCCCAGCGGGTGTCATGTTCTGCGTTGGGTCTCATGTCTGACAAACACCTATGTCTGTTTTTGCGCCGGGACAGCTGGGGCAGTCTCCCCAGGGCGGGCCTGTCCGCCCAGAGCTCTGGCCCACCTGGTCCAGGATGGAGACGCCCTGAGCCTCCGCAAGCTTCCTCTGCAGCAGGGGGTGCGGGTGGGTGGAGTCCGGCTTCACGTAGGGGGTGTAGCCGGAGAGCAGGTAGGACAGGCAGATGCCCGAGGGACCATTGCCTGGGGAGAGAGGGGGGTCAGAGGGTCAGGCTTCCAGGTGCAGAGACCACCTCCGCCCAGGGCTTTGGTCTTTGACTGGTTCGCTGATTTGCTCTTCGCTCATGAAAATAAAATATTTATGAAATCCTTAGCACGTGCCCAGCACCGGGGATAATAATAGTCAATAACAAAGTAATGGGCAATTCTTGGGAGCCAACCCCGTGCCAGGTGCTGCACTACTGTACTCTTTTACCCGCAATAAAGTAGAGGCAGCGACTCACATTACTGAGTGCGTGCTACGTGTCAGCGTCCTGTCAAGGGGCTTTAGGAACAAAATGCTAAGAAACTGACAGCTGCTGACGCTGTACCAGGCCCCACATGCAGCCCTGAATGCCCCACTGTCCCACTGAGCTCTCCCCATAACTTTAGTGAGGTACATGCTACTCTTTTCTTCGTCTTATACATGAGGAACCTGGGCACAGAGAGGTTAAGTTGCTGGTAGTCACACAGCAACACAACTGAGCTCCTGAGATCCCAAAGGACAAGTACCATCTCCCAGAGCTGGCCGTCTGGTCAGTCTGATGGGCAAGTAAACACTACAGTGCAGATGGCTATGTGCTCTGGGGGTCAGCTCCAGGCTGTGGCGCTCAGGGGGGTGCTTAGCCCCCTGACGGGCCATGTGTCCCACATTTGCACGAATCACATGGCTTATCCTGTGGTACTTAGGCAATTAACCTCATGATGTCACCTCTGTTCTTATCTGTTTTTTCCCTTCTTATCTTGTGCTGTTCAGAATATTACAACATGCAGAATATTGTGAGGGCAAACCGTATGGAGTCACCCGTGTTCAACTGTTTTTAACTTGCAAAACTGGCATTTCAGGTGGTTGTGCCTGATGCCACCTGCCCCCCCAGTTTTGCAGACCTGAGGACAGGCACCCACGTGCTTCAGCTGCGTCCCCCTCGCTCGGGCACCTCGTGCGGAGCTGGGCACAGGGGAGGCCCAAGACTGGCATGGGCTCAGGGCCTGGCCCCGCCCCCTGCTGGACGACCCTGCAGATCACCTGCTCCTGCCCAGCGGGTCCTCACAAGGCCTGGCTGTGCCTGGCTCCTGACCTCTGACCCTAGAGGCTCCTCCCCGACCCCACACTGGGCGGCGCTCACCAATGATGAGGACCGTGAGGGGTTCCGAGCTGCTGGCGCCAAGGTGGTCCTTCTTCCAGTCGCTCATGCCTGCGGCCGGCCGGGACTGGGGGATCGGGGCTGGCAGCTGACCTAGGGCGGTGCAGGAGAAGGGCCACCGGTAAGGCTTGGGTGTCACGAAGCCACTGCTCGGCTACAGGGTGGCGTCCCAGGGCCCTCAGGTTCAAGTCCAAGGTCTTTCCTGAGGCATATCCGGGTGCCACTCCTCTCTCCCTTCTCCTTCCTCACACCTGCTGCATTCCAAATGGGCCCAGCTCCCCACCCGTTCTGCGGGTTCCCTGCCCCAGCCTGGTCACCTCCGTCCTTCTGAGCCTCACTCCACTCTCTGCGTGGGGCAACAGCAATACCCGAAGCTCATTACCCGTTTTCCATGGGGCTCTTCTGTCCAACCTCGGGGTCGGCCCGGCACAGCCTCAGCCCCCACCCACAGTCCAGCCCCCAGGTCTGTGGTGTATCTTGTGGGCTTTGGAGCCTTCACCTGGCCCTGGTGGGTGCTTTCTAGCTGGCGACCGCGGGCCCGCTCCTGGGCCTCTCTGGGTCTTGGGGTCCTCATCTGCAAACCGGGGTAATAATAATAGGCTCTACCCTGAAGGTTGTGGGTGCACACAGTGAGATAATGTCCCTGAAGCATCTGTCTGGCGCAGATGTGCCAGTGGGGAAGACAGGGCTCACTGCCTGCTGCGGGGCTGGTCTAGGACAGGTGGACTTGGTCAGAGTTTGGAAGCCTGAGTTAACTTGGTTTGGGGAAAATGCCTGTAAACCTGCTTGTCTCTGGAGCATGAGCGCCCCCTGCTGGCCACAGGCCCAAATAGCTCATAGGGACCCAAACCCAGTTCTCAAGGGTTGCGGGTGTCAAGAGTCCAGACCCACCATCTCCGCCCCCGCCAAACCCAGCTACCAGGGGCCAGGCCTAACACTGTCCAGCAGCCCTGCCGCCCTGAGGGCCACCAGGCAACATCCAGGCGAGTGTGTGAGGAAAGGGTGGGCATATGCCACTTACTATGTACTGGGCATTGGACGTATTTTTCTCATGCCCTCCTCACGCTGACCCTGAGCAGAAAGTACTATCGATATTATTATCCCACTTCACAGTTGTGTAAACTGGAGATCAGAGACGTCACACAAAATGCCCGGTGTCATACAGACAACTTTTGAGTCCAGGGCTAACTGGTGCCGAGGTTTTGCCTGCACTGTGCATGTCCTTCAGCCTGTCCCCAGGGAGGCCCGGGGCTCATCGCAGCGTCACACACTCACAGCTAAAGGGGTGAGTGGGCAGGCCCAGAGCCCGGACCCCCCAGAGCACTGAGGGATGGGAGCCCAGGTCACCAGCCTTCAGAATTCTTCCAGAGAAGGCAGAAATCCACATTTTTATGTGAAGTCTCTGCTTTGGAAAAGTGGGTAACTAAATCACATTTTTTGAAAATCTTGACCCGGCAGACAAACAGGACCAAGGCCAGTCGAGGACCTCTGATGTGTGCAGAGAGGAGGGCCTGGCATCACTCCCACAGCGACAAGGGGCCTTCTCACCGCACTTCACAGAGGAGTCTGCACCAGGTGACGGCACTTGGTTCTCCAGGCAAACCTGAGAGCCGAGCCACGTCGCCTCTGGCAGGCGGGGAACGGGAGGCTCAGAGGGTAAGGGACACGCGGCGGGTAGTGGCATCTCAGGGACATCTCATCAGCAGCCCTCATTGCCTCAGCTGGGGCCTCGGGCCCGGAACGGCCCCCTCCCGTCTGGGTAAGTCCCCTGTGCCCAGCCTCTCTCTGCGGAGATGGAAGGTGGCACCCAGCTGACACTGGACACCATGCCTGGTTCCCTGCAGGGCCTGTGCTGGTGGCCTGAGGAGAAGGTTTGGGAGCGCAGCCCTAATAATAGTCATTCAACATGTCAATAGCAGCAAAAACAAATGGCTGACATCTCTGTACTTCTGTGCAGTTGGCTGGGTGCCAAGTAATGCTTATTTAATTGGGCTGTTATAAGTGTTCTTACAATCACTTCCAAATTACACATGGAGAAACTGAGGCCCAGCCTGCTTCTCGCAGCCCCGTATAGTTTGTGAGGCATTTGTCCCGGGACGCATGGGCTGAGATGGACTTGAGCCAGGCTGCCCTCCAGACCTGTCTCTGTGCCCCCCACCTATGGTGTCACAGCTCTGGCCACAGGCCCTTCCCAGCCAGGCTGAAGGCACAGCGCATCCGTCCCTGCCTTGCCCACACTATCCCCCTGTCCCAGCCCTGTGGGCAGGGAGGGAGGCCACGGGGCTGATGTTCCAAGCTGGGAGGGGACAGTTTCTCACTAACCGCTGGGCCCCGGTGTGCCTGGGGACTCTGGGGAATAGGACTGTAGCTTCCAAAGCACTTTCCTGGCACCTGCCAGCAGCCCCAGGGGCCTCACCATCCCCAGGAATGACAGCAGTGGGGACGCATGTGCTGTTCTTGTGGAAGGCTTTTCAGATGAGAAAACCGAGGCTCAGGAGGTGCGGCCACACCCCCAAGGTCCCGAGGAACGAGTTTGATCCTGTAGTGGGGAAATGGGCATGCCAGCTTGCTCCCGGCACACAACACTTGTCACCCTGGCCACGCCCTTCACCTCCCTGTCCCTTTGAATCCTCCCTCCTCCCCGAGGAAGGCACTTGCAGGAGCCCTGGTTTGCAGATCAGAACTGACTGCCTCTTATCGCGCTTTGCAGGAAGCAGCGGTAGGGAGGGGACATTCACCACCAGGGCTTTGGGGCTCCAAGTCCAGTGCTCAGTCCCAGAAGCCTCTGGATGCCACACGCATGAGGTCACCACCCAGAGGCTGACCAAGAGGTCAGTTCCTGAGCAGCCATACAGACGTCCTAGAGTCCTGAGCAGCATAAAGCTCTCATAACCTCGGAAGGACTGCACACTGCCGGCTTACAAGAGAGAGCTTGACACTTGAACTACTTCCATTTTCTTTTACACTTTTTAGTTTTATGGATCTGGATTGATCAGTTTTTAATGTCAACTTTTTGTTTGAGTCCCTGTGGTTGAAGACAGCAAATGTCAACTGACAAAAAGCCAGCGTTAAAAGAGGATTCAAATTCACAAAAGCAGATAAGCGTAAGAAATGGAAATAATTGCACCTTCAAAAATGTCGTTTCTTTGAGTTTATAGCACCTGTACTTCCAGGGCTATTAAAGCTGATATCTGCTCTGAGGCTGGGGCACCTGTGTAGCTGCATTTATTGAGCACCTATGGTGGCCCTTTGCCTACCTGACTTGGATGACCCCTGACACGCACTCAAGCCCAAGGTGGGTTTTCTTATCCCCATTGCACAGAGGGAGAAACCGAGGTCAAGAATGTCTAAGACCATACCCACAAGTGCACATCCTGCCCTCTGACACCTCTCAGAGGGCGGGGAGTCCCCTCTGCGGAAAAGAGCACAGCAGTGCCACCAGGAAAGTGACACGAGGCCCTCCCTGGTGGGTGAGGGTGAGGAGGTGCCCGGTCAAACCTAGTACTGCCTGCCTCAGCCCTGGCGCCTGCCCACTGCATCACCTCCGTCCAGAGCCTTCCCTCCCTGGAACCCCAAAGAGCTCAGAGGTTCCTCACACTTGCTGGGGCCCCACCCCTCGCTCTCAGCTCCCCAGAGCCTTCCGTGAGAGGCCAAGTCCCCGGGAGCCCTGGGGTGTATCCTGTGGGTGGCCACCTGGGGGCTCTGCTCAAGCTGAGCAGGAGGGATACCCACTGGCCTCAGGAGCCAGGCAGCATGCTGGCCACCGCTCCCTTCCTGCCGAGACAGCATCACGCCGGCCGGTGGGCTCCGGGCAGCAGAGCACTGCCGGCCAGAGGGTGCCAGGCACCTGGAGGTGGGCATGGCCAGGAGGGCTGGGGGAGAGCCAGGCTGGCCCGGGAAAGCAGGTGGACCTTCACCCAGGACCCCTGCCCGGCTCCAGGGCCCTGCTTGGCCAGCCAGCTCAGGATGTGCCCCCTTTCCCACCCCCTTGTCTTGCCCAGGCCACTCACCTGCCGGGCAGGGGACCGAGGGAGATGCTGAGCCTGGCCTGGCCAGGCCCTAGGAGCACCAGGGGGGCACTGGGCGCGGGACACCCACTACCCGCGGGGATCCAAGAGGCAGTGAGAGGCCTGGAAGTCAGGGTATTTCACGGGCTGGGAAGAGGCGGGCGGTGGGCGGTGCCAGAGAAATCACTTTCATAAGCGTGAGTCAGCACGGGCCCCTGGATGAATGAACTCGCACACTCGGAGCGTGATCCCACTGCCGGCTCGGGGTGGCCTGCGCTGCGAGGTGGGGGTGCGGCCTGGGAGTGGCCCGGCTGGCCCCCGCCCCCGGGCTCAGGCAGTGGTCCGGGAGGAACCCGGAAACCCCGAAGGAGGCAAAGCACGCCGTGCCGAGGCAGGAGGTGGCGGCCCCTTTAAGTGGAGAAGGACGTCCCCGGGTCCACTAGGTGTCTCCCCTTCCCTCCCTGCTCCCCCGTGAAAAGCCCTCCGGCGCCGACCTGCCCAGCCGAGAGCCCAGCTCCGCCGCTTCCCGGCAGGCTTCCTCGGCTTCCTCGTCCGAGAACTGGGGCTAAGTGACCCCGCCTGCCTCCGGGGCTGCGGCTCCCTGCGCGGGTGGCTTGCCCAGGCAGGAAGCGCGCTCCGGGTCCCGGGTTCCTGCCTTCCCTTCTCGGTTAGTTTTCCCCTGGGCACACCTCGCATTTTGCCGATTCTTATTTTATTACTTCATTGTCTCTCTCCCCAAACCGGGACGCAGTGTGCGCTGTGTCTATGTCTGCTTTATCCTGTGTCTAGAACAGCGCTCAGCACATAGCAGGTGCTCAAGAAAGGACAGAGCTGGACCAGCGTTTGGCCATAGACTTCAGGGCGTATTAGCTGCTATTTTCGTTATTCATGTGACTGTCATCCCCTCATCCTCCCTTGCCTGGGGACATCCCGGCCCATCCTGCCCTGTGGCTTGGGGTCCTGTGGATGGCAAGTGAGAGCAAAACTTAAGGGCGTGCTAAGAACAGCGATCAAGAAAATAATATTTTAGTGCAAAATATAAAAGGAAATCAAAATTAATGCCAAAATCCAGGATAAAATATTTAAATTTCAGACAAAGGCAGGATGTGTAGCAGTGCGGCGCCGGAGCCGTACTGGAGCCTGATGCAAAAGGAAAAACAAGAATACTGATGTTGTCTTTAAAGTTTGCTATTTTGTTTATCCTGGAGTTTTGGCATTACTTTTCTTTTAAAAATGTTGCATGAACACACTGCGAGTGTGGCTCACGGAGCCCTCCAGCGCCCCTTCTGTTCTGCGTCTGTGCTGGTACCTCTCTCCCAGTCGCGGGCCTCGTGGCCCCAGGGGATAGGGCCCTGCCCAGAACGTGTGCCAGGGAGTGCACACAGGGCGGCAGGGGGGCAGAAGGGCGAGGCCAGGCCTGACTGTCGGGGCCCTTCGGGGACGGGGTGGGGACACCCTGGTGAAAGATGCCTCTGAGGATGCAGTGACCCTCTGGGACCTGTGGAGAGACAGAGAGAGAGAGGGAGAGAGGGATGTGGGCACAGGGAGGGGTTGGCGGCTGGGCATGTGCCTGAAGTGGGGCAGCATGACAGGCTGGGCTGAAGAGGGAGCCCCTGGGCTGAGGGCGGAGGTCGGGAGCAGTTGAGTCTCTGGCCAAAGGTTTGCAGGGGATGAGCCGGGAGGGTGGCTGGCAATGGGCCAGGCCTGCGTGTAGCCTCTCCCTCTGCCTGTCCTCTCCCTCCAGGGGTCACGGTGTGCATCCTGTGCCCAGAACCCCATTCTCAGGAGGGCCCTGCACTTGGCTTGATGCTCTGCTGTCACCACATTAAACTCCTAATTAATTTTTGAACAAGGGTACCCTCCTTTCCATGTTGCACTGAGCCGCACAGATCCCATGACTGCTGCGGGTTGGTGGTGAGAGCCGGCTTCTGGGCTCAGCCCTACAGGCAGAGCGAGCTCAGGCGAGGCACCACCCACCCCTCCTGGGGCCTCACTGTACCCAAGGGGAAATGTAACCCACTGTCCTTTCCTCTGGGGTCTTTGGCACCAGTGGCCCGTGTGGTCATAGCACGTGGCAGAGGGGCAGAGGGGCAATGGGAAGCCCACTGCCCTGGGCCTCAGCTCCCCCGCTGGCCTCTGTCCTGCTGCCGGTGCGCTGGGTGACCCCAGCCAGTGGCCCACCTCTCTGTTCCAGCAATGGCCTTGGTACCAACACTCCCTGAAACTCTTAATACACACCCCTTCCCCGCCCCCCCAGGACCTGGCCAGGGGCCTTGGACCCACAGGAGCCTGGGGAGGGGCTGGAACGTGCAGCCTCTGGAGGGCCGACATACCTCCCGTGCAGGCTGCAGCCTTCCCCAGCAGCCGCCTCTCTGTGTCCACTTCCTCATCCCTGGGCTCCGACCTGTAAGTTCCCAGTGTTTTTGGATGGGTAAACTGAGGCAGAGAGAAACACCCCAGGGTCAGAGACCCCCTCTGACTGTCTCGGCCCAGGGTTGAGTGGTGCAGGGACTAGGCTGAGGTTCAGGGAGGCAGTGGGCTCCCTGGACCCCCATCTCTGGGTGGGGCCTAGCCACCTGTCCAGCCTGCTCTGTCGCCCTCACTGTGCCTGACCCCTTTTCTGGCATTCTGAAAATTTGCTGATACGGAGAATTGTGGGTGAGACGTGGACTTTCTTCCCTGCCATCTGTTAACCTGCCAGGAGATGACTGGAAATAGAATGCGTTGAGTTGCTTCCAGAAAACTCAGTGAAGACAAAGACATCACAGTCCAGGCAAAGGGGCGTTGGATAGGGGGCCACAGAGAGGGGAGGAGAAAGACGTGGCTTTGGGGGTTGCCTCTGGGTGACCAGCGATCTTGGTCTCCACTAGCCAGATTCCTCTCAACCAGCTCTGTCCCTGCTCCGCCAGGAGTTCAAGTGGCCAGTAAGTACCTAAATTGTGAGCCTCTGAATCCAGAGGTGCTGAGAGTCAGCATGCAAGGTGTAGCAAATAAAAAACACAGGCACCCTGGGAACTCTGAATTTCAGATAAATAAGAAGTAAACTTTTAGCATAAGTATGTCTCATACAATACTTGGGATATATACTTACTAAAACCTTTTTCTTAATTGTTTATCTGAGATTGAGAATTATCCAGGCAGCCCTGTATTTTATTTGGCAAATCTAGTTTTATGTGTAAAACACACTCTGGATTTTGAAAAGGTAGTACAAAAAAAGAGAAGATAAAACATCTCATGAATAATTTTTGTATGAATTACATGTTGAAATGAAAATATTTTGGACATCTCGGGTTAAGTAAGATACATTATTAAAGTTAACTTCACCCATTTCTGTTTACTTGCTTAACGTGGCTATTGGATAATTTAAAGTCACACATGCAGCTGTCACCAGGCCTCTGCGGGACACTGGCAAGCGTTGCCTAGGCCCGTGCAAACTGGGACATTCCCAGGTTTAGTTTGGAAAGGCCTGCCGTGTTCCAGGAATCTGCTCCATTCCAGGTAAACCAGGACACTGGGTTACCGTAAAGCATTGCAAGTGGCTGGGCAGTGTTGTGACTTGGGAGAAGCACTTCTCCTCCGAGCTTCAGTCTCCGCATCTGTGCGCGGGTGCTGCCAATGTGGGGCTTGCAAGGAGGTGACAGCTGATCGGTGCAGCTGAGGGAAGGGGCCTGACACTTGGGAGCTCAAACAAGCCGCCTGTGATGCTTGAGATGGCAGCCCTCTGCCCCCAGTTTCCCCAAGCCCTCTGCAGGTGCTTGGGACCTGGGGAACCAGGCAAGAGACAGCCTCAGCGTGCTTCCTTGGAGGTCCAGTATTGAAACAATTCCCCCACATCAAAACTACTGTGTCTCTGCCTAAGAAATCCTGGGCCCTTCAGAGGGGCTCCTCCTAGCCGCTCTTCTCCGCTTCCCCCTTGTGGGGGCTCTCACAGCTCTGCCACCTGCTGCCACTCCAGGAGCCAGGTGCTGTGGATAGAATGTTCTTTACACACATCTGAGACTCAGAGAGGCTGATCTTGAGCCTGAGGTCACACAGCAGAAGTGACAGAGCTGAGGCTTAAACCCAGCGCTGTGGCCGCAGAGTCTGGGCACTTCCAGGACAAAGACAAGAAACAAAAACCTCTTTCCTGTCCCAGGTGCAGAGGCTCCGACCTGGCAACACTCCTGTCACCACAGCCACCCCCCTTGCGAGGTGTCCACACTGGGGGGCTTTGCCTGGGATCCGGAGCTGGCCCTGCGAGGAAGGCTCGGGGCTACTATTCCCCCAGTGCGGGTGGACGCTGAGGCTCTGAGAATGTAAGATGTAGCCCAATGACAGTAAGTGGCTGAACGGGGACTGCGGACAGGCTCTGCCCGCTGCCCTGGTGCGATGAGACGAGGCCCTTCCGGTGCTTGACATGAGAATCAATATTTGCCCCGTCCCCCACTGTTTACAGAGCCTTGTCATCCACCTTATCTCCTCCATTCCCTGACAACCCAAGAGGTGGGCAAATATTTTCAATGACAAGTTCAGTTTACAGATGAAGAAACCCAGAGGGGCTTGCCCAAGGTCACTCTTCACCGTGAAGCAGGAGGGGGCACTCAGAGTTCAGTCTGCCTGGGGGCAGAGCCCGCATGTCGCCCCAGGACCGCAGTGGGAGCTGCCAGGGCCGGGCCCAGAGCAGAGGGCAGTGTGCAGCCCGGGAAGTCACCGCAGACTCCCTGGGGAGGTGGTGTCACGGCTGGGATGGCTGTGGGGAGAGCCAGAGCTCAGGAGCCTGGGGGGTGGGGTAGGCCCAGGAGGAGGGCCCGCACAGGGGTGGACCCCCCCAGCCCCGTCCCGCACCAACCCCCACATCACCTTGCTCATTTATGGTGACCTGGTCTCCCCAGCACGGTTCCATGACGCTGACTTTCTGAACTCCAGGAACGACTTGACGTTTACTCTGTCACTCCTCACTGCCACCCTCCGAGCCTGGAGTTCCAGTCCTAAGGGGAAACCCCCACACAAGAAACGGCCCCGGTCACCACCCCGGCACTGGTGTCAGCAACCACGACTGTCAGCGGCCTCTGCGCCCAGCTGCCGAGAACAGTGGCGCGAACGGCGGCGAGCGCTCGGAGAGGAATATCCCGCAGCCTTCGGAGATGGCGGTTATGGAGCTGGGAGGGAAGGCGGGCGCCCCCCCCCAGCACCCCCGCGAGGGAAGCCGGCTACGACGCTGCGTTGGTGCCGTGCCCGGCGCGTGGGCCTGCGGGCAGGAACTGGGGCAAAACACACGTAAATAACAAAGCTAGACTGATCGTAGGGCCCCGACATTTTAGATAGATCTTTAAATTCTGACTTCCATTATCTTTGTATAATTCACAGTGGTCATCCCTGTGAGTCAGAGCGCATCGAGACAAGGACGTCTTTGCATTTCGTTTTGGTCTCTGAGGTGTTGCAAAGGCCTTGCCCACTGGCACGTGGGAGCAGCTCAGTGTTCACGGAATGAGTGAATCTCACTGTTTTCTGGCTTTTCTGATAGACTTAAAACTTCCTGAGCGTGAATGGCCTCTCTTGGCTTTAGATCATATGCGTATGGATCGGCATGCCTTCCGTATGTTCAAGTCTTTGATGACAATTTTGAATTGGCCAAGGTTGAAGATGGAGCCCTTTAGCACCCCACCAGAGAGCCTTCCTCCAGGGCACACAGCTTTATTTTCGGCATAGGGGTGAGTGAACTGGGTCCTGTCCGTGGAGTCAGAGACTCTGGGTTGTGTCTCGGCTCTGGAACTTACGAGCTGTTGCGTCCTTAGGCAAGTTACTGCACATCTCTGAGCCTCAGTCGCCTCACCTATAAAACAGGGATAATAATATGCCCCCCAGGGTAGCTTGTTGCCTGGCACGTTGTGGGTCCTCAGTAAATGGTGGATCCCCCTCGCCTCTGTCCACTGCCCCCCGGACCTTTTCACTCTGGGCAGAGTGGCTCTGGACCGGCTGGCCTTCCAACCACCCAGCTCACATTTCCCCCTGACAAACGTCCCCAAGGGCAGTGGTTCTCAAAGTGCGGTCCCTGGACCAGCAGCTTGAGCAGCACCTGGGAACTTACTAGAAATACAGATTCTCGGGACCCACCCTAGTCCCGCTAGATCAGAAACTCTTGGCTTGCACCCAGTGATCTGCATTCCCAAGGCTTCCAGGTGATTCCCTCAAGTTCAGGGCCAATGCCGTGGAAAGGATGAGACACTCCGTCAAAGGCCTGGGGAGCCCGCGGGTGAGGCGGGGGGTCACCTGGCCTGAAAGCTCTTGGTGAATCCACGCTAGGCCCTTGGGGCGACCGCTTCTTTCTCCCTGTACGCTCTCAATCCTGAGCACCGCCGACCCTTGAACGACATGGGCTTGAACTGTGTGAGTCCACATACGCGCAGATTTTTTTTCAATATGTTGGAAAATATTTTGGAGATTTGCGATAATTTGAAAAAACGTTTTCTTTTCTCTAGCTTACTTATTTTAAGAATGTGGTATATAACACAGATAACAAAATTTGTGTCAATCAACTGTTTAGGTTATCAGTAAGGGTTGTGGTCAATAGGCTGCTAGTAGTTTCAGTTTTGGGGGAGTCAGAGTTACATGGGGATTTCCCACTGTGTGGAGCTTGGTGCCTCAAACACCTGCATTGTCTGAGGGTCAGTGTCACCTGGGGCTGGGGCTCTAGCACGTGCCCTGTGTGGCCCTCAGAAAACCCCACCCACCTGCTTGCCCTGCCCTCGTGGGTCCTGCTGGTGTCCTGCGGGCCCACCAAAGGCGTGTCTGGGGCCTCTCAGTACGCCGAGAGGTGGTTTGCAGCGTGAGGAGCCCTGTAGGCGCTGGGTGGCTGGGGAATGTCTGGCTGGCCCCTCCCCACACTTCCAGGCCCTCCTAGCAGACGTGTGGCCCAGTCGAGTCCAAGTCCATTGCCCTGGACAGAGAGGTCAGACGCCGCCAAGCTGTTTTCTCTCTGGCACCCACCACTGTTGCCCCTCGGCTCCGGGGAGCGGGGCCATCATTTTGTTTCTTTTGCTCCAGCTGCTAAAAAAAGCTGTTTGCCGCTGTTTTCGGGTTTACAGCCTTGCTTTCTGGGGCAGGTGAGGTCAGGGCATGTGAGCTAGTCCTGTCCCCAGCGCCAGGGCGGGAGAGCAGCCCGGGAGCTTCATGCACGTTCCTTTGTAGGAGAGCCCTTGTGCCCAGCGTCTGGAGTCCTGCAGTCCTGAGAAGAGGCTTAAGCCTCAGGGCCAGCGTGCGCAGCAGGATTCCAGCGCCCTGACCGTTTCTCCTGCGCCCCACCTGTCTCCGGAGTCCCTTCTAAACTTATGAAGTGCAAATTGGAGCCTCCACTCCCATGCCAAACCACCCCCGGGGGCTCCCTACTGCCCTCAGGCCCACCCCGGCCTGCCTGCCCGCTCCCTGCTCTGCCTGCCGGGCCGTCTCACTTTCCTCGGGTTCTGGGCAAGCCCCTCTAGCTCTGTCTCCGATTCTCTGCCGCTCACATGAAGCGGAACCGGAGGCTGCCTTTCCTGACCTCCTGCTGTGCGGGCTTCCCACCAAGTGCTTGACAGACATGCCCTCTGTGAACCGAAGGTGGCCCTGGCCCTGTGAACCAGGCCAGACAGCCAACAAGTGCTTCCTGCTCCAGGGTCTGGAGTTAGAATGGAGAAATAAGAGGGAGCTTTGGAGGTAATTAGGGGACTGGGGCAGGGGGTGTCCCAGAAAGCCCCTCTGGAGAGGGGGAACTTCAGCTGAGGTGGGTGTGGTCACTTGGAGAGCTGGCGTTGGGGACGTGCGGTGGGCAGGGCAGAGGCTCACAGGAGACTGAGGGTAGGAGCTAGGTGGCTTTCTGAGGACCTGGAGGGAGGCAGGGAGGGGTGTGGAGAAGCCATGTAGAGCCCTGGAAGGCTGAGACAACCTGGGCTGTAATTTGGGCTGCAGTGGAGGCCCTGCGGGTGCTGAGCAGGTGGGCAGGCCTGAGCAGAGCGGGCGCAGGAGGGCGGCGGCTGTGGTGCTGTCCAGGGAGAGCTGGCCGCTCCCCGGAGCAGGGTGCTGGCAGTGTGGTGGAGAATGGATGGGCTCCTGATCCAGTGTCAGCGGGACTTGGTGATGGACTAAAACTGCAGAAAGAGCAGTGGTGTCCTGCTAAATGTGAAACTGTCCCCCAAAGAGAAGAGCCCCGATTTGTAGCCTCTGCCAGTTCCTATGGTGTGAATATTCCTGCCACCCCTGGTCTCAAGCTACCAACATGACCGACAGGGTCGGGGAGAGGTGTGCATAGCTGCCACCACCGGGGGTGAGCGAGGCGTCAGGGGCGCCCGCAGGTTCCTGATGTAGGCAATGGGACTGACGGTGACAGGGCATTTGCTGAGCAGACAAGATTGAGAAGGAAAGAGATGCAGAACCAAGCATTGTCCTCCTGTGGCCTTTCCAGCTGGGCTCAGAAGGTTAGGGTGTGGGGGCCGAGAGGCTGGCAAGATGTCGAAAGCCTGGGGATCAGAGGAGGTCACTGAGAGAGAGAGACAGACAGAGACAGAGAGAGAGAGAGATAGGGAGGAGGAGAGAGCAGAGCAGGGGAGAGGCGGCAGGAATGAGCACCCTGCTCAGGGGCCCCTCACCCCCACCGCGGGGTGGGGAGCAGAGCCCAGCACAGCTCGTAGGGTGCATCTCACGGGGCTGGCGACTGTCCCCTTTTGGTCGTGATTCCGGAGCCCCCTGTCCCTCAGGCAGACCCCGTGAGGATGTTGCCGAGCAGCCTAGAGGCCCCTCGGCTTGGGGCAGGCGATGGACAGCCCAGGGAGGGCAGCCTGGGGCTGCCGGCAGAGGCGGCGAGCCAGAGAACACGGAAGGCTGGGACAAACGTGAGGCTAATACAACCTCCGACTCAGTGCGCCCTGAGCAGGGGCCAGGCCAGGACTCGGCGCTTGGGGTGAAGCTGACCATCGCATCACCCTGCGAAGCAGGCACATTATCAGCCACAATCACAGATGAGCCAATCAGGGGTCACCCTCCGTGCAACCCATTCTCCTGACTTCAGCCGATTTCACAACACAGAGTCTTCTTTGTGTTTTCAGTTTCTGAGAAAATGAGACCTACTTGGTCTCCTTGGAGGCTATTCTAGTTGAGACCAAACTGAACCAGAGCCGGCTCCTGCTGGGCCGCCGTCCCTGTCTTCATCAGCAGGCCCTGCAGCGTCGCTGGGCAGACACTGCTTGCAGCTTTGGAGGGAGGGGCAGTCCAGGGGAACTGGGGCACTGTGGCGGACGCTGGGGTGTGCAGGTGCTGGGATAAGGGGGCGCCTGTCGGAAGAGATGCGAGCCCTGCCTTGCTCTTGGGGCTGCTTCCGGCAAGACCCGACAGGCCCCGGGCTCCTTGTTCTGACTCTCTCCAGCGTGCTGGGCAGCCTGCCCTCTGCAGCTCTGGGCTTCGGCCAGGGGCACCGTCAAGTCTGGACAAGGCCCCGAGGCTCTGCGTGTCTGGTGCCTGGCTGGAGGCGGGGCTGCAGCCCGGCTGTCTGGGCTTGGCGAGAGCTGCCGAGCTGTCTGCGGCAGGAGCAGCGGCCTGGCCATCCTCACCTTGGGACACTTCCTGCCCTACAGCTGATGATGCTTGAATGGCGGAACCCCAGGCATCGGGGCCAAACCACCACCAGGCTCGACCTGGACCCACTCTCCGCGGGAATCTGCAAGGATGGGCTTGTCCATCTTTGGCCGTCAAGGATTCTGGACAAGGCTCCAGGTTGCCGTGGCCACCCCGTCCCCCAGTACCTCAACCTCCACTCTCCCACTGGTGGGGGCGGGGGCAGTGCGGTGCCCCGGCCAGGGCGGGGTCATATCGCTCTCCGATCACGGTCCTCCTCACCCTGAGACCGCTGTGGCCCACTAAAAGCCTAGATGCCCCCTTTCCCAGGTGGAGAAGCTCAGGTCCCGTGAGGGAACACGGTCCCCCGAGGGTCGCGCAGCAGGACTGTGCCTGGGAATGCAGCTGCAGGCTGTGAGCTCGGGGGAGGGCTCAGCTCCCTTCAGCCACTCAGTCAGCAGGAGTCTGCGCACGGGGCGCTGGGCTAGGAGGTGGGCATATGATGGTGCAGAAAAAGACACAGGAGATGGGGATCCAGTGGGGAGAGGAGCGGACAGTGGGTAAAGGAGGGTATGATCACCACCGAGCCAGGCCGACCAAGCTGGAAGAGGCTGCCCCGAGAGAGAACACTGGGCTGGGAATGGAAGGGCAGACTAGGCTGGAAAAGGCCTACCTGGCGAGGCCGACAGCCGGTGCAGAGGCCCTGGGGGTGCAGGAGGCTTCTGAGAACCTGCAAGGGGCCTGTACATGAGCAAGCGTGCCGGCTGGGGCTGCAGAGGCTGGCAGGAGCCAGACCAGGCAGGGCGGGGTGGTCCTGGGAGGAGTCAGTCTTTCTCCCCAGAGCAAAGATAAGACTCAGAGTGACAGGATCAGGCCTGCAGTTTGAAAAGGTGGTGGGCAGATGAGGACAAGCAGGGGTCAGGGGCTGTGACAGCTGTCCTGAGTCAGCATCAAGGACACGGCTGCTTTCTGTCCTCAGGATGAAGCTCCACTTGGGACCAGCCCGATGCCAGGACACTGTGTGTGTGCGAGCGTGTGTGTGCGTGTACGCTGAGGGGTGTCAGGGCAGGCAGGAGTGGTGGAAGTCCCCGGGTGGGGAGCATTCTGTGGGGATCAAGGCCACAGCAACTGGCATGGCCTCTCCCGTCTGAGGGCCGGAAATGTGCAGGGTCTGTCCCTGGTCCCTGAGTCTGTGGGGGGCGACCACCTCCATGCGCTCCCTGCTCCTCCTCTGGCTCTGGGTGTATGGCTTCTCCTGCTGGAGCAGGAAGGTCTGGGTCTCTGGCCAGGGTCTCGGGCTAGGGAGAAACAGGCTAAGCTCCTGAAGTGCAGCCCCGGTCTATAACTCTGCAGGCAGCTGTGGGCCACCATGTCTGCTGATATCAAATGTCGCTTTGTGCCCATGCTGGCAGCTCCTCTGGGGACCTCCTGGAGGGGAGACGAGTCCCGTTCCTGGCAGGATCTTGCCCTTGTGGGTCTCCTCCCCCAGCACCACCATCACCACCCCCTGAGCCTCCCCACTGTCCCTGGGACGGCAGGGCTGCCTGTGTGTCTGGAGCCCCAATCCCCCACACAGCTGCTCGGGGTTCCGTCCTGGCGTCCTCGATGCTACCCCAAGCTGCCCAGAGACCCTCGCCCCAGAGATCCAGCCCAGGGCACAGAGTGTGCAGGCCCCGGGCAAAACGAACTCAGAGCTTTAAACCCAATGTGGGGTCCTTCTGAGGGCCAAATGCCCATAAGCCAGCCCCAGCTGGCCCATGAAGAGGCGCAGGAGTTGGGGTTTACCAGCTGGTCATTTTCAGGGTAAGAAATGCCTCGCAGCAAAGGATTTACCCGGAGTCTGACCCTGACCCTTGTCTCGCATCCGCCCGTTTGTTGGTGCCATGCCCAGGTTCCAAGCTCCCGCTAGGCAGCGAGTTCCCTTGCGGCCCTGAGACTGGAGATGCAGTTGGTCCCATTTGTGCGCTGTGTGCCGACCTCGGGCGCGTGCCCCACCCAGGGCTTCCACGGCCCCTCCCCATCAGGCTCCCCACCGGCCGCCTAGCCAGGGCTCTCCGGTGGCTTCACTTGGCACATCCAGGTGCCTGGGATGCGGTGGCTGGGGAAGTCCTGTCCCCTCCTTGCTCTTCGGGTCCCTCCTTCTGTCCCTCACCCAGGCTCCTTCCTCTTCGGCCTGCGCTGTCGTTTTATAAAAAGAGGTATAACGCACACATAGTACAGTGCACACGTAAGTTTGCAGATCAAGGCCACGATGTGCAATGTGCCCTGGAAGGCTCCCTCGGGGCCCCCTCTATCCACTCCCCTCCGTCACCTCCTTTCTGATGTTTGTCCCCCCACATGAGTGTTGCCTGGTCTCGACTGACGTCAATGGGATCACACAGAATGTTCTCTGGTGAGTGTGGTTTACGGGGCCTTGTGGCTCAGGAACTCGCTTGCACTGATGTGTGGGTCAGCAGCTCCCGCATGTTTACCTCTGAGCAGAGGCCCAGCACCTGCACACGCCACAGCCTGTCTGCTTCCTGGACACTTGGCTGTCTCCTGCTTTAGGCTGAGACCCTCCCCGTGGAAGCCTCTGTGTGGACATCTGCTTTCATTTATTTGGGGTAAATACCCGCAAGTACAACTACTGGTATAGGGAAGGCGAGCGCATCAGTTTATTAGGAACTGCGCCCGGCTTTCCTGAGGGCTGCAGCCCCTTATCCGGGTTTCTGCCGCCGCCCTCCGGCTGGCCCCCTCCCAGGATCCTGAAACGAGGCAGTCTTCCTCCGCTCCAAGA
Source organism: Phataginus tricuspis (assembly GCA_029783875.1). Taxonomy (NCBI): domain Eukaryota; kingdom Metazoa; phylum Chordata; class Mammalia; order Pholidota; family Manidae; genus Phataginus; species Phataginus tricuspis. The sequence goes on from JAQQAC010015468.1 coordinate 4,318,415, forward strand.
GCTGGCTATGCCACTCTCTTGCTCACAAGGCTTTGAAGGCAGCCCCTGCTCTTAAGGGAGAAGTTCAAACTCAGCAGCATGGCAGGGCCCTCCCCAACCAGCCCCGCTTATCTCCCCAGCTGGGTCTGTGGCTTTCTGTCACCTTGAACCTCACATTCCAGCCATACTGCAGACGCACAGCTCCCTGAATACGCGTCAGTGCTGTCGTCCGGCCAGAACCGTCCTCTCTGCCTGGAGCACACACCCCTCCGGCGCCCTCCTGGGGACGGCCTCGTCTTCTAAGATCTCACCGCAGCGTCCTGGCAACCTGCTGACATCTCCAGGCCCCGACTCCCTTCTTGGCCCGCATTCTTCTGCCTCCTTTGCACCACCTCTGCTAGGGCTCTTCTGAGCACGCTGGGTTTGCACTGAGGTAGGCTGCCCTACAGTCAGGGCAGGAATGGTGGCTTTTCTTCCAGCTATGTCCTCACAGCCTAGCAGGATGCCTGGCCCACAGAAGGCCTTGGTAGACGTGCAATAAATGAATCCATGAGGCCCAGTCTGGGTGGACAGGTACAAAGGTGTAACCTCTGGGTGGTGAAGCACACGCATCTTAAGTGTGCAGCTCGATGCATTTCTGCACACGTGCACACCCATGTGACCACCCCCAGGTCAACATGTGGAACATGCCTGGCTTTCCCTCTGCTTTTTGTCCCCATGGACTAGTGTTGCCTGTTTTTGAGCTCACTATGAAAGGAAACACACAGAGTGTTCTCTCTGTGTCTGCCTTCATTCGACTGCTGCAGACTCCTGTTCTGAGAGGCAAATGCCTCCGGCTGAGTCCCTTTGCCTCCAGGGCCATGTCTCTGTCAGCCCCTATGAGGTCATTTCCTTCTCTCCCAAGATTCCCCACTTCTCATTCCCATCCTCCACCGCGTAGGGGCTTTGTCTGCAGGCCTCTGGCTCCGGAGCGGGCAATCCTCTTCTGGCAACCAGCAACTTACCCTTGAAATTCAGGGGACCCAGGCACGGCGCTGCCTGGCCCCCCTCCCAGAGGACCCCAGCACTTGTCCAGGCCTCCCTGTCCCCTAGGCATTTTGCAGCCACCTGGCCTTTTGGTCACTGCAGACTCTGGCCCACGTGTGTCACCGGAGTCCACCTGGCCACACCTCTGGGCTTGTGGGTGTGATAACACAGTGAGACACATATTTGTGTGGGGGTCTCACAGGTCAGCCCACTTAGGGCAGTGAATTCTCAGAGCCCAGAGAAGCAGCGTCAGCACCAACTGGGAACTTAAAAATGCACCTTCTCGGGCCTCACCGTCCTGGAAAACCTCCATTTCTTTGCTCTCCTCCCAGACTCACAGTACGGCCGACACCAGGGGTGTGCTTTTCCACACTGACAGTTTTAACACCAGCTGGAAGGCCTGCAATTCAACTCACTTCTGACACTAACCTAACCCAGCAGGTTGACGCCTCTGCCACACGAGTGTGCAGTGGGTCCTGAGGTCACCCACACTTTCGTCCAACCTGGCTACAAAACAGAGGTTCCCACGACCTCCTCCTGGGCTCACTGATTTGCTAGAGCAGCTCCCAGAGCCCAGGACACATTTCCTTGCTTATTGCTGCTGTATCACAAAGGATACTGGCCTCCACACTCAGCAGCCAGAGGCGACCCACCGTGCGTCTGCAAGGGCCCTGAGCACAGGAGCGGCTGTCCCCATAGAGTCGGGGTATGCCACCCTCCCGGCACACAGATGCGCTCACTCCATCCCGGCGCTCTCTGAACCCCAAGCTTCAGGAAGCTTTATGGAGGCTTCATCACACAAACATGATCGATTCACAAAATCTCCATCCTCTCCCCTCAAGCTTCTAATTGCGGTCTTCCCGGGACGGGACCCCACCCTGGAGCTTCTGGGAGCCCACCCGGAGTCGCCTAGTAAGAACAGAGCACCCTCTATGGCTGGAAATTCCAAGGGGTTTAGGAGCTCTGAGTCAGGAACTGGGGTCAAAGATCAACTATTAGAATGAAAGATACCCCCGGGCACTTTATCAGTTAGGAAATTACAAAGGTTTTATTTAGGAGCTCTGGCCGGGAGCCAGCGATGAGCCCAACATGCGTATGTCCTGGGATATCACACTCAGTGAATCAGAGACTCAGGGGATGGGGCCCAGCCATCTGTGTTCCCACAGACCTCCAGGGCTTCCGGCGCAGCACAAGCGTGAGAACACCGCCTCCAGCTTGGGAATGTGTTGGCAGCGAGTCAGTGAAAATGGGCTCATCATTCCCTTTTTGGGTACAAGTATGTCATGGTTACTCTAAAGGCTCAAAGGGGTTCTGGTGCGCAGGGCTGGTGTGGCTGGAGTGCAATCGGAACCCCAGTTTGAGGATCCCAGGACCCTTGTGGTTCCTAGCTGGCTGCCTGGGGCAGGGCTGAGGAGTTGTGACCCAAAACAAATGCCCGCCCCACACAAGGGTCACGAGGTGTCTCTGGTCTCCCCAAAAGCAGAGGCCTGGCAGGGCAATTATTTTCCACCAGCTTCTCCCAGATCCGTCCTCCACCTTCTCTGCCCTGCACTGAGCCCTGGGAGGCTGGCGCCCTGACCAGCCGGCTTCTGGTTGGGTCTGATCAATGGGAGACTGTGGCAGGAGGTCAGAGGGCAGAAGGAAAGAGTAGTCGGGGCTGTGGTGTGCTGGCAAATGTTTAACAACCAGTTTTGGGGGGCTCTGCGGAAAGCACTGGCTTGCAGCACCTGCCAATTTCTGGGGTGTGAATGCTTCCACCATGGTCAGTTTCAAGCTGTGGCTGTGACAGCCCCGCAGGGGAGCCGGGAAGGGATGCGCAGGGCATTCCCACCACAAGGGAGGGAAGATGCAGATGACCGTGTGGCCATGGCTGGTGGTGAAAGGTCCCCAAGTCATTAGGAGGTGATGGAGTCTCAGTGCGTGTTCTCTCTGCTTTGAATACATTGTGTTCATTTTAAGTTTACATAACTTAATGTTTAGTTTTGGGTGGGTGTAACTCCTGGCTCACAGAATTTCTGAAAGTTTAACAGTTGCCTGTTGCAAATGCCAGGGCTGGTTCGGGCACAGGCCTGGGCGGGAGCCACTTGCCGGTCGTGCCTGTCAGGAGGCTCCTGGCGGCCTGGCTCCAGCCCTGCGATCCCTCCCTCTGGCCTGGCTCTCCCCGGGCTCCAGGGACCTCCTCTCCTCTTGTCCCTGCAGCCTGGGGGTGGAACCGGCTCCCGGGCTTGCTGTCCCCAGCATGCCTCAGTGTCTCTCATTGTCTCCTTGTTGGGTACCCCGAAGGTGGCATCCTGGCCATGGGAGACAATGGAGCAGATGCCCACCCCCTCGTGAAGCCCAGGCCTGCCTCCATTTCTGTTACTTATCACCCTTCCGCGTAAGATGTTATCGGAAGAAATGATTCCGAGACCAGAAACCAGAAACCCCCGGGGCCTGGTGAGCCCCCCAGACAGAACGGTGCTCAGTAAAAGTGGCTGCGGCCCTCGGGCATTGCGGCGGGCCTGGCAGGCGGAGCAGGTGGAACACCCTCTTGGGAAGTGATCCGGCCACATGTGTCATGACGGCGGTGCAACAGCCTTGGACCCCGCGACGCCTCGTGCAGTGCTTGTCTTAGAGCAGACTCGCACCTGTGCATGTGGATGTCCGTCTCAAGTTAGTCATTGCGGCGTTGTTTAGGGAAGCAGAAAACGGGCCGCAGCCCAAGTGTCAGTCACTGAGAGACTGAACAGGCTCCGGCCCAGGCTAACTGTGGGGTGCTTTGCAGCCATTCTCTCTGACATGATGTGACAGCTGCCCCGTGCCTGCGAGTGCAAACAGGACTCAGGAGGTGGGTAGATTTTAGTCCCATCTGTGCAGCAAAGAAGGAAGGGAGGGAGAGCAGAGGGAGGCAGGGGAGGAGGGGGCCCTGCTGCCTGGGCGGACCCTCTGATGTGGTGGCCGCCCTCCCGGTGGGGGCCCGGGAGCTGGGCACTGTCCCTGCGGGTCCCTTTGTGCTTTCATGGTTAGTAAATGTACACAAGGAAGCATGAGTGAATAGATGCTCATGGGATTTAATAGACGCCTCGTCGTCACCTGGACCCCAGAACTCAAGACAGGTGCCACCCCACCCTCCACTCGCTGACTGGGGTAGAAGCAGCCAGTCAAGGGCCCCAGGACCCCCAGCCTAGCTCCACGGGGGCAGGAGCCTGGGGGTGACTCTCTCTGTCTGAGGGGTTCATGTCTGTGTGCTCAGCCCGTCCTCACTCCGCTCTGCTCGGGGGGCCGAGCAATGAGCATGCCCCCTCGGAAAGAGGGAACTGAGCACAGAGGGTGGGGGTCCCAGCTGCCTTGTGCACCCAGCGCCCAGCTCAGGGTGCACTGGCAATGTCGGCGGACCGGCTGGCTGCTGGACGAGGATGGCTGCTCCCCACTGAGGCAGCCCTCCCAGGCAGGGCCAAGGAAGCCTGATTTAAGGGTTTTTGTCTTGCCCTCTGGGGGACGAGGTTTCCACCTGACATCTGTTTCCAGCCTACATTTCTCCCTGTGTCTGGTGATCTAGTGTATATAGTGTAGGGGGATGGCTCTGAAACTCCCTGATCACACAGCTTCCCTTCCTGGGGCTGCAGGAGCAGAGCACGCTGGGAGCCCTGGGTTAGAGGTTGGCCTAAATAACCACTGTCACCCTTAAAGGGAGGAGACCAGGAATTCAGTGAGGCGGCATGATGTCTGGGGTTCAGAGGACTAGAAAACCAGGGCACACCAGCACCTCCACCTCTTAGCTCTGGTCCCCCATGATGTTGATTTAAAGGTGGGGGCTATGGCCCAGAAACAGGAATTTAAAAAACTTGCCCAGGAGCAGCCCGGGTTGAGGACCCCTGCTCTATATCCAGGGTCCACAGTGGGGCAGATCCTTCTGTACTGCAGTCTAGGCCACGTTAAGAGGTCACTTCACAGCTGTGTGACCTGGGGCAAGTGACTTAACTGCTCTGGCCTGTTTCCCTGTGGGTAAAATGGAGATAAAAATAGCACCACTGCACAGGTTTGGAGCAGCACAAAGCATGGAGAACTGTGCCTGGCACATGGTAAGCTCTTCAGAAACACCAGCTGCCGTTATTATTAATGACCGAGGGGCCCAAGAGACAGAGCTGAGCCTCGAAACCAGGCCAGCTGGCTCGGGTTCTGGGTCTTCCCTGTTCTGACTGCCCCCTGCCCCCTCTCCCAGCAAACGCTCCGGACTTGGAAGAGTCTCCAACTGGCGGAGGCCCAGGGCTTCTGGCTCCTCATTGGGGGCCCCAACACTGTGGCCCCTGGGAAGAGGGTTTGCCTCGCCTGCCCAGCACTCCTGCAGACCACGGGTGCCCTGGCAGCCTGCGGCCTCCTGCTCTGAGTGGGAAGGAGCTGGCAACTGGGCTGAGAAGCAATGGCTACACGGCCATAGGCGGCCTTGCTGGGGCTCTGAGGGCAGCGGGGGAGCGTCCCAGGCGCTCAGGGGCTCGGTGTCCCTCTGCACAATCCTCCCGGCTGGGTAGGGCTGCGCCCGGGAGGGTGTCTGTCTGCTAGCTTGGGGCATGCAGCAGCTGGCAGAGGGAAGGTGCAGCCAAGTGGACTTGGGTTGGGGGTGGGGGCGGCTGGGAGGCAGGGACCGCCTGGCGCCTCTGCTCCCTGCGGGGCCTGGGACTGCTCTTCGCACCGGGAAGCCCGCTCCTGCCTGGGTGCCAGAGCCTGCACCCCGCCCGCCTTGCTCCCCGTCCCTAGGACTGTTCTGCCTTCCTTCCTGCCGCTCAGAGTCAACCTTGAGCACCCGGTTCGCTCACACCCCAAGCCATCAGCGAGTCTCACCAACTCTACCTGCAAACGTATCTGGAGTCTGACCACTCGGCACCACCCCTGCTTCCTGCATCCTGGAGGCTGCAAAGCCTCCTGACTGAACCAAAGCCCTGCGGCCGTCTTGCCCTGACCACAGCCGTTCCCCCCACACAGCCGGATGACCACACCACCCACGGCCAGGCGGGCTCCCTCCCACCTGGGGCCTTAACTGGCTCTTTCTGGCCTGCCGTCAGCCGTCTTCTTCTCCCCCCTCTCCTGCTTCCCGGCTGTGCGCCGCTTCCGACACGCACCCACCACCAGCCTTTGCATCTGCTGGACCCGAAACGCTTCTCCCTTGGACATCCACGTGACCTGGTCCCTCGTTTCATTCAGGTCTCTGCTCCAATGTCTTCTCGGGGAGGCCAGGGCGCCCTGTATGACACATGAACTCCCACCTTCCTTGCCAGCGGTGCTTCTCTACAGAGCCCTCACCCCTACTCAGGTGCCACACACTTACACTTGTTCATTTGTTCGGATTCCCATGCTAGGATACAAGTTCCCAGAGGGCAGAGTTTTCTGCTCTGTTCCCTGGTGGCTCTCAAGCCTAGCATAGGGCCGAGCACATAGTAAGTACTCAATAAATATCACTGCATGAATGAAGCCTATGAGTGTTCCCTAAGCCAGAGACTACTAGACCACAGTCTCCTGGGCTCCTTCCTCTGGGGCTGACCTTTCTGCCCTGGAGACACATCAGAGGAGCCAGCTCCTATAGGGCACCTTCAAAGCCCCTTGGGAGTGGCCACTTAGCTTTCCCTTTGGCAGAGGCCAAGGAGAACGGTAGAATAGAAGCCAGTAGGCTGGAGCTGGGTTACTTCTGGAATTGGGGCAGGCCACGTGTTATTCGTTCAGCCAGCATGGGGCTAGTGCTCCGTGCAGCCAAGGGCCGGGAGCATGGGACATCGACATCTCATGCAGGATTCCTGCTGGAGCTCCCGGGAGGAGGGGACAGTGAGCGAGCAAGAGGCAAGTGCCGAAGGACCCGGTGCTTGTGGGTGGGCCCAGGGGGAGCCTCCATCCCTGCCTAGGAGGAGGAGTGGAGTCTGGGAAGTGACAGCCCGAGGAAGCTGGGTGGGAGGCAGACTGCCTCCAGGAGAGGGGACAGCGAGGGCAGGGCCTGAGGAGGCTGTGCCGAGGAGAGGCGGGCGGGGGCAGGGCCGGCCCGTGGGGGCGGCAGGATGGAGGCCCGACCTGCACACCTGTGAAGGCTGTTGCAATGCTCAGCGAGAGTCCCTGTGGGTGGCAGGTGACCAACAGCAGTGGTTTGAAAGCAAACGCTGGGCTTCAGGTTTCTTGTCTGGAAAGGAAGGGTCAGCCTGCATTCTTCCCACGGGACTCGCCACCTCAGCTGATGTCTGGTCATCCGCCCCAGCCTGTGATTTGTCCCAGCAGCCCCAGCACACTCATGCCAAAGGGCTCGAAGTCTATGGGAAGGTGGTCTTGTCTAGGAGGCCCTTTGCTGCTGAGATTCGGGTCTGGATTTAAGCACGGCTCCCACCCAGCTGTGCGCCTTGCTTGGCAGACACAGCGGGTCCCCCTCCCTGAGCCAGGCACCTCGGGACCCCTGGGAGGGCACCCCGGTCGTCAGGGCTGCCCAGGGCGGGGTCTCCTGAGGCTTGGCCCTGCCTGAGCTCATCCGGCCATGGCTGTGGCCTCAAAGCCCCGGGAGCTTTGCTGTCCATCTGGGAGGCCCTTTAAAACTCAGAGACAGATGGCGTGAGAGTGGTGCCCTCCCACTCCTGGGCGCGGGCCCCAGCGTGAACCGGAGCAGAGGGAGGCGCGCTGCCCCCAGGAGGCGGGCAGAAGGGCGCAAGCCAGGCCGGAGGCACTATCCCGGGACCACTGCCCCCGCCCGCAGAGCCCCGCGCTTCACGGCATCCTGTCCAGAGTGGCAGCTTCCCCACCTGGGAGCTGTGGGCACAGGCCCTTTACAGACGAGGAAACGGAGGCAGCAAGACCTTCCCAAGGTCACCCCCCCAGTAAGCGGCAGCTCTAGAGTCAGAAACCCGAGCGGCTAGAAGGCATTTAAGAGGCTGCTGACCAAGTCAGGGGCTCAGGGAGCAGAGGCCAAGGGCCGGTGGGAGGGAGCATGAGAGCTGGAGCGACCAGCAGAGACAAGGGGCCCTTCCCAGCCCGGTGCGTGTGCTCCGCGTGGAACTGGGACGCAGGGACAGGCGCAATGTCTACCCAGCGCCTCTGACCTGGGTTGGGCTGGGAGCGGAGCCTCTGCGGTGTTCGAAGCTCCACAGGTGGTCCTCATGGGCAGCCCCCCCAGAGACCTGGGCTCATATCCCAGAACCCGCCCTTCCTCGCAGGACAGGGGCGCAGGGAATGGGATCAGCCGGACAGGGAGATGCAGGCTGGGAAAGCGTGAGGGACGGTCAGGGGTGAGCCCAGAGACCCGGTAGGAGCCAGTCTGTCTGGGTCAAGGCGAAGGTGGAGAGGTAGGACAGGGGTCCTCAGGGTCCTCGCCAGATCGGCAGTTCCTCCACAGGACTCAAGGCCCACACAGTCCCCTGGGGACCCTGGTTCACTAGGCCAGCCCCTGGACCCCCGAGACTCCGAGTCGGAAAAGCTAAGGTCTGTCTGGGTCGTGGTGGCACAGAGCCAGTGTGGGAGCCACACGTCCAGAAGGCCCGAGGCCTGAAGGAGACGCGGGCAGCTGGTGAGGGGCTCCCAGGAGGGTGTGGTGGGGGGAGCCGGCCGGCGCCCGTGGAGAGCCTCTGCACCCAGCACCCAGCTGGGGGTGCCTGACCACGGGAGCAGATGCTTGTCTGAGCACCTCCCACACGAGGGGCCGTCCTGGGCCTCCCCTTGGGGGCACTCCCTCAGATATCTGCCCGGCAGCTGGGTGGGGGGCCCAGAGCCAAACCATTTTACTGCTGGGGAGACTGAGGCTTAGGGGTCACGGCACCTTCCTGAGATCACACGACAGTATCCAGGCCACCTGTCTCTACTGCCCACATGCCTAACCTTCCATGTTTCAGGGCCAGAGGGCCCGGCTGCCACCTCTCCGGAGCCTCCTCCTCCTCTCTGCCCAGGCCAGGCCCCCCCACCCCGCCAAGGCCCCCTCCTTACCTGGTGACAGCAGGCTGGGTGCTGTGCGGCTCACAGGTGACCAGTGCTGGCTGGGGAGGCGCAGGCATGGTGGAGCGGACCCTCCCCCGGGGGCCCCTGCCCCAACTTGGATGTGGCAACAGGAGAGCTTGGGGCCAGGCTGGCCCGTTTGTTGCATCACAAAGTCCTGCGGGGTCAGCAGGGCTAAGCCTTGGTGAGGCTCTGCCCCAGGAGTCCGGCCCCTCCCTCTACAGCGGCCCCACCAGAGCTTCTGAAGCAGGTGAGGAGGCATCTTGAAAATGGATGCGCGCAGAGATGAGCCCCAGGCAAGGAGGCGGGTGAGCGTCCTGCAGTTGGGCCCTTCAGAGCCCCCGGTCCGGGGCGGGGGGCAGGCACCACCACCTGCCGGCAGCACACCTGGGGCCAAGGTCCGGACCTCTGCGAGACTCGGTCTCTGTATGTGCAGTACGGGGAAGCCGGGCCAGTGGGCATTGTGGGTGTTCCGGACAGGTGGCCTGCCGACTGGCGCACAGGTGTGCTCTATTGACTGGAGCTTTCCGGGAGGGGCTGCAGGAGGAGGAGGGAGGTCCCCGCTCCTTCTAAAGGGTGAAGCTGGAGCCGGCAGAACCCGGGCGGCCTGTCGGCACCTCACAGGCAGCCGCCCAGCGGCAGGACTGGGAATGGGGTGGGGGGGCCAGCTACCCAGACTGGCCCCCAAATCTTCTTGTTCAGCACCCTCCAAACTTCTCCCCTGAAGCCACAGAGGCTCTTAATAAACAGAAGAAATCTCACCTGGAACGCCAATGTGAAGTATTTCAAATTAAAAAATGAATTTACTGGCTTACATCCGTTTTATAAATTAAAATGGAATCATTACTTACTTGCTCAACTCAGTCGTAGCCACACAGCTCTTAAGTGATGACATCGGGATTAGGACCCAGACCTGGGTTCAAATAAAATTTGTCGCCTCTCTATCACGAGTGGCCCTCTGTAATGACAAAACACTGAAGAAAAAGCCATGTGAAGCTATGGTGTCCAGGTGTGTGAAAGTCACCGGGATGATGAAGGTGACAGTCCTGCAACGCCAGGTTCCGTGGGTGGGTCACAGAGTACAGGCATGTCAACTCATCAGCTGCATCGTGGGAAGCGATACTCTGTCCTGCAAGAATCTCCTGGGTTTCCGCTATCGGAAGGGAGGGACAGACCGGGTGAACATGTCGTCCCTCACATAGTCTCTCCCGTAGCCTGAGACCGCCGTCTCCGCTGAAGTAACGTCGTGTCTCATGGCCGCAGCACAATCCACCCACCTGCACGGTGTTCAGGCACTGTGGTCTTTTGATTCAAGGGCGTGAAGCAAGTGGTGTGACACCTGGGCTTGGCTGGGGTCAGTGCAAGAGTGGAGGTTTAATTCCTAGGGACCGAGGCACCACGTTAACTTCTCTCGCAAGTGTGCCACACGCAAGGGCCTCGGAGTGCAGGCTCGTGGTAGGGCCCCTCCTGCCCGGGTCTAAGGCTGGTACTGATGGTTACCGTAGTTTTCATACATCACCCTCTCCTTCAGAAGACAGTTAGCTATCAGCTCCTTCGCTGGAGGGTCAAGGCTGCAGGATCCTCAGGTCTTGGGTAAAAATCTTAACTTTCGGCAACAGGCTGTTTTGAGAGTCACGGAAGTTGGTAACGAGGGCTTGGGATGTCCGGGGCTTGTCCGGCCTGCTTGCGTGGTTGCACAGGACTGAGGGCGGGTGGCGCCCTCAGGTGAGAGGCTGCCAGCTGGCTTCGGTTCAGAAGGCTCTCTCAGTGCGAGCCTCACCTCCGCAGGTTCTGGGAGAAGCCTGGGTGTTCTGCAGGCTTAACGAGGTTGAGATCACCTCGCACCACAAGCTGAATAGGCTTTTTGCTGCAGGTAAAAATAGTTACAAATAAACAATTTTTAAAGGAAAGCTTAATAAGTATTTGTGGAGCTCTGGAAGGCCAGAGAGCCTGGACAGTCCCCAGCGTCGCTGCACCAAGTGGTGGCCAGGTCGCACCGGGGAGCCGCCTGCCTCCTGGCCACTGAGAGCAGTTCCTCGGGCCAGGATGCCAGGCTCCTCGTTCCGTTTGCGTGTGGCGTCCCTGCTGGTCCTGTACTTGGCGCTGGGCTCTCAAGAACACATCTGAAGAACCTGCTGCAGATCAGCTCAAGGAAAAGGGGGCATGTGTGCTGAGATGTAAGCCTTCTGAGCACCTCCCCAAGGGCACGAGGTGGGCTGATCTGGCGGCTCAGGGACCCAGCAGTCACCTCAGCAGGTCCTTTTCTACTTCTTGTTCTTTCAGAAGTCTGTTGAGGGCCTTCTGAGAATGCCTGTGTTTGCAGGGCACCTTAGGGTGTATTAGACACTCCCTAACATTTACTCATCTTTCTTTTTTGAGTGAAGACAACCATATCTATTATTTCATAATAGTGTTTTGTTTTTATTATATTGTTTTACTCTTAACGTTATTGACAAGAAATACTCAGTTTTTATTTATGGCAATGATATAAAAACTAGCAATGTCAACAAATGAACTGAAGTCTGGGACTGTGGCTCCTAAATTTGGCAGGATTTATGATCTGGGACTCATGCCTGGACCAGAGTTGTGTCCTCAGGCAGCCTGAGTGGAGACCCACCTAAGGGACCGAGAAGGGCCTTTGGGACAAATGACCCCGCTCCTCCTCCACTGTAAGCGACCTCCGGCTCTGACTGGGGGAGCCCCCCAAGAGCCTGTGGGGGGAAACTTTGTGATAGCCAGGAGAGCAGCAGGCTTGCGCAGCCCCAGCTCGTGGCAAGGGCCCTGAGTCTTGTTACTTAGTCCCTGTGAGTACCCAAGGAGCCTGCCATGTGGCATCTGAGTACAGGTTTAACGCCTGGGTTGCTTCCTTACCTGTTCAGAACTTAGGTTTAACGTCCAAGTTTAGGAAAGGAAGATGCAACACCGCCATCTAGTGGCAGACAGGGTGGGCTCTACCTGTGGTGCAGAACCAGCTGTTCAGGCTCCCAGCCATTTATAGCATCAAAATGGGATGCTGACCCGTGTTGCCCAAGGCAGAACGGGGATTTGCAGCTCCTAGTCTCTCCAGCCAATACACTGCCATCACCCAAGGAGCCACCCCACCTCTTAAGGGCTCGCTGTATGGCCGATACTGTGCTGGGCTCTGGACTGACCCCTCTTGTCAAATCCCCTCTCGCAGGCCCAGGAGGGGCCTGACATCAGCATTCACAGGGCAGGAAGCAGACGTGTAGGGAGGTGGCGCAGACCTCCGTGCACAGCCAGGCTGGCAGCCCACAGAAGCTGAGGGGTTTGGGGAGAGTGTCCAGTTCAGCAGAAGTGGAACTGGGCTATGAAGTAGGTCTTTTTAACTTCCTTTTTTGTGTTTAAAGGGAACTTCCCGATAGGGTCACAGAGCAGAGCTGTAAAAGCAGCACTCCTGAGCCAGTCCCTTAGCCCTCTGCGCCTGAGGGTCCTCGCTGTCCAATGGGAGCGATGGGGACAGTCCAGTGGGTCACAGGCTGCAGCGGCTCTTGCTGAGTTCAAGTCAGTCAAGGCCTAGATCAGACTCACAGGAACAGCACTCAGTCCAGGGCAGCTGGGACCACGGTTCCTGGGCCGGACCTGGGTTTGGAGGAAGCGGGGTCCTGGGGGTCGGGAGGGAGCTGTGCCCTGTGTGGGCACAGCACCTCCTGGGGGCAGGACTCTGTGGGAGCCTGGGCCAAGGGCCAGGCCTGGCAGGCAAAACCCTGCCTGTAAGGGGCTGTGAGGCTTTGGGTGAGGCGCTACCGGAGTGAGGGGCACGGTCCGGGCCAGAGGGCCCTGGAGGGGGCGGCTGGGCCTCCTGTGTGACCTGGAGCTGTGCCACGTGGATAGAAAAAGGCGCTTCTGTCTTGGGGGAGACACACATGCCCAAATGTACAACTGCGTCGCTGAAAAGGCTTCCAGGAGGGGCAGGTCCCTGAGGATGGGAGGACAAATAATGGGGTGTCTGTCAGGGAGTCAGGGACCTTCCTTAGGGACAGCCGACAGAATGTGGAGGACGAGGAGGCTTTCCTCCCAGATGGTCACAATGTTCAAGCAAGGGGATGACAGATTCCAGAAGCTACATTCAGGTGAGCTCGATGGGTCCCTATCAGTCCAGATGTGTGAACATCTGTAATGAGGGTCGTACCTGTCGCACTTTTGATGCTTCATGTGCGCTGTCTCCTGAGCTTCTCAGCAGCCCCCAAGGTGGGTGCTGTTGTTCCCACTTAAAGGTGGGGAGACCGAGGCAAAGCAGGGAAGGTGGCTTGCTCCAGACCACCAGGCTGAGAAGTGGCAGGGCTGGGATTTGAACAGTGTGTTGGCCACTGGCCAGAGCCCAGTCCGGTGGCCTTAACCATTATGCCCCACGCTGCTTTCCAGAACAAAGCGGGGCCGTGCCCAAGTGAGCATGGCAGCCCCACATCCATCAGCACCCCCGAATCAGAACTAACCCGAGTTCCAGCAGGGCCCAGGACTGAACCCTTCTGGATGGGATGAACAGATGGGGGATCTGTCTGAAGCAGTCCCCATAGCAGCGAGAGATGAGAGTGGCACGCAGACAGCAGAGCTGGGCCTGGACACCGAGGAGGAACAGGCTCCGCGGTTGGGGCGCAGGGTGCAGCTTCACCTTGAACTGGGCGTGCTGGAGAAACTAAAGACAACAATTTATTAAGCCACACCGTGGATGCTTTCAGAGGAAGACGCTGTGGTCAGAGTGTTGCCCAGGGGTCCCGAGAGCAGGTGTGATGGAAACCAGGTCTGGGAGACAGCACCACTGTGTCCCTCTTGCGATGACGTCACCTGGGTGACGTAGGATGTGAATTCACAATAACAGGATCCAACGGGGAACCTTTTGCTGCCTCCAAACTTGGCCACTGTCGTTGTCATTTTGTGAAGGACAACATATACACACCTAGGTAGTGTGGTCACCCCTCAGAGGACGTGAGGCGCCCAATCGTTTGAGCTGGGGTTGGAGGTAGGAGGGAAGTAACACGCACGAGGTGGCGGGATTTGGGCTCAGCGCGGTGGGACGGGCCCCTCCCTTCCGGGATCGGGAGCCATCCATCTGTGTCCACTGAGTGGCTACCGACTGGCTGCTGTAACAAAATGCCACAGATGGGCAGCTTATAAACAGAAATTTATTGCTCACAGGTCTGGAGGCTGGAGAGCCAAGATCAGGTGCCAGTGTGGTGGGTGAGGGCCCTCTTCCAGGCACAGACGCTTAGATCTTCACCCGGCGGCAGGGGTGGAGCTCTGTGGGGTCCCTTTGAGGAGGGCTCCACCTCATGACCTCCTCACCTCCCAAAGGCCCCAGTTCCTGAGACCATCACCTTTGGGGGTTAGGACTTCACATATGAATTTTGGGCGTACACAAACATTAGGCGACAGCACATCCACACCCACCCACCCACCCTCCATCTGTCCAGGCGGCCTGCCCATCTTCACGGAGCACCTGCTTAGAGGAAGGCACGATAGGAAGTAGTTAAGGCTCAACAAAAAGGGGAAGTTACTGGTGATTATGGAGCTGGGTGGTGAGTACACAGGCTCATTGTACTGTTCTGCCCACTTCCGTGTATCTGGTATGAACATTTCCACAGCAAGAGGTTATATACAGAGGTGAGGTGTGACTCTGGGGATCAGGGGCTGCAGTCCCAGGGCATACCTGCCATGCGGAAGCAGCTCAAGTGTTAACTTCCCCTAAACTCCTTGTGGGAGGTGACTTGGGCCTGCAAGTCACTCCAGAGCTCAAGGGCTTTCAGAATTAGCTCAGAGTAATGCAGAGCAACATGAGTCTGCCTCCGCCAGGATTCGGAAAGAGCAAAATTTCTAGTGGTGACTGTCATGCTGCTAGTTATCAGGCAACGTCACATGCAGATGGCAGAGGGGAACCGGTGGGTGGTGGTGGGGGGGGAGATCTGGAAGAGGAAAGCATGGAAGGCAAGTGGGCTGTCTGTGCAGCTAAGGACTGTGGGGGCACCATGAACTCAGATACACAAACACCCTCCCTTCCCCATAGGGGGTCACTGCCTTCTTCTGCTTCTCTGTTCTCATGCCATGCACCCCAGGCCCTCTTCACAGAGCACCCAAGCATGCCCACAGGCTGGCTGGGATACTTCAGAGCAGATTCCAGCTTATGAGGTCTCAGATCTCAAAGGTGATCACCATGCGATCTTAACCATGTGTTTAATGCTTCACAGAACAAACCTGTTCTTTACTATTAAGTTCACTATGAACTTAAATCACTGAGTTTTTTAAGTCTGTAATCCAATTTAAGCTCCAAGCAACACCTTTTGTGTTGAGTGATTTAATTTAGTAAACTTTGTACAAAGTCATGAACTTTGTCATACATGTGTGACCTCCAAAATTTAACTAGTAAACTCTACCAGTGCCCGGTCCCTTAGCAGTACAGGGAGGGAAGTGGCTGAAGCACTCATGCTGAATCGCGCTCTAGGCTCGAAGAACATGTGTTCTCCACCTGGGCCGACACCCGGGTCCTCGGAGGCTGACGGAGCCACCCTGGGGTGATGACTGGCAGAGGTTCCAGAGCTTTCTGAAGATGGAAGGGCCACGGCACCAACCCTGGCAGGGAGCCAGGCGAAGGCAACGACAGACATACCCCCATCCCTGCCCGCCTGTGCCCACCTCCACCCAGCATCCTGCCCTCGCGTGGTGCTGGTCAGGGCCTCCCAGGTGACCTGCTGGGCCGGGACAACACAGTTTAACTTGGCTTTGCTGAAAAAGCTCCTTGTGATATGTCATCTCCGACCCATCCAGACAAGGATCCTTTTCTGATTCAGGGACATCGGCTTTAGGGAAGGTTCAAAGTTTGCTGTTCTTCTGAAACTGGGCCACCAGGCCGAGGACCTGCTCGGAAGCCTTGATGCTCTTGGAGCTGCGGTAGCTGGTGCTGTTGGCGGCCGTCTCCTCCAGGTAGTAGCGGTAGTTGACCATCAGGCCACACGAGCTGGCGATGCCCTTGAGGCTCCCGTCGGCCATCCAGTTGATGCGCCATATCACCGCCCCGTTCTGCAGGTGGAAGTTTGCCACGGGGTTCAGGGCGTAGCCCCGGTGCTTCTCTCCGTATAAGTACCAGGCACAGAGCCTCATCAAGGGGGCCTGGAGCACCCTGACCAGCTTCTCAGACTTCACCCATTCGCTGCTGCCAAGAAAGACCTTGAGGGTCTCATTAATGGGACCATCTGTGATCTCAGAGATTTCTTTACATTCAGAATCTGTAAATAGTTCATTCCTTCCATGATCCTTTACTTGTGAGTTCATGAGCCCCAGAAGCCACTTGGTGAATCCAGGTATAGGAGACAGACTGGAAAATATCCCGATGTGAGGAAACTCTTTCTGTAAGGCAAGGGTGGGGCAGGAAAGGAAGGTGGAAAAAACACACACACAATTCAGCAGGCATGAAACACCTCTCCACCTCTCTCAGATGTATCATCAGCCTCAGAATGATGCTTATGGTTTACAAAATGATGTCTGATGTGTTTTCTTCTCTCAAGGAATACTTAGAAGAACCTGATGTGTGCCAGGCCTGGAAGGTGCACCGAGTCTGCAGGGCAAGGATGTCTCTATCTACACCATCGATCATGGTGGCCGGCTGGGGCCTAGCCTGCAATCAGGGCGGTTGGCTGCTGGGAAGTGGACCTTGGGATGCAGTCTTCTGACTACAGATCTGGTCTCTTGAGCACACCAGGCCATTCCCACGGGATTCTCTGCAGCCACAGGACCTGGTTTGGTGCTTGGCACACAAGACCCAATGACTGTTGAATGAAAAATCAACTGCCCGGCTCTGTACAGCAGGTGCAGAGATGGGACAGAAGGAGAGGCAACAGGGATTCTACCCTAGCAGTTGATACAGTTCAACTGCTACTGTTCATATTAGAGTGATCTCAATGATCATTTAAAAAAATCCAGTATTTTCTGATTAAAAATGTAATATATGCTCACTATTGAAAAAATTTTTAAATTATGATGGAAGCAGAGGAAATGATCATACTCCACGACTCTGAGAAAACTGCTCCCCAGGTTCAGTAGGTGTGGCTCCTTCTGGTCTTTTTCTGGGTGATACCCAGAAGGCTCAGACATGTGCTTCATGACCTGCTCCACGAGCTTTTATTGTAATTCTCATTCTCCTTCAAAATTCAGAAACAGAATTTCACCAACAGAATATTACAAGAAAAGACTCCACCACGACTTTCCTAACCACAGTCTCCTCGATTGGCATTTAAGGTGGCTCTCGAGTGTCTGCCTCTACAAACCCTGATGAACGTGGGGCCTGCGGGTGAGCCCCCAGGGCCCAGGCACTGCTCACCGGCTAGCGTCTTTCTCCCCCCCTGCTGCCCCCCTTGACCCCCTGCACCAACACCCTCAGCAAAGAAGGAAGAAACAAGCAGGACTTGTATCAGCTGCATGTGGCTTCTGATCACCACTGGAGAAAAAGTAGCAGAGTGTGATTCTAATGAAGCTGAGGCCCAACTGAACCCCAAGTTCTCACATTAAAATTCATTATGAATTTAATACGAAGCACGTAAATAATTCCAGCCTGGCATTCTCTGAGGAGGAGCTTCTGCTACAGCTGTCTGTGTTGAGACTGACTACCCAAAGCTGAGAACACCATTCTCAGAGCCAATTATTATTAGTCTAATTATTTCACCTAATAATTAGATTCCATGCATTATAGTTTGCTCAAGCCCCTCATGAGGTAGTTTTAAAAAGCACAGACCCAGGGTGAACTGAACACTTCTGCTGTGGGATGGGTAAAGTGTTCTTCCCAGGGCAACAAAGAGAAGGAAGTTATATTAAAAAAAAAAGCCAGCAACATCCCTTCCAGCTGCCTGGTCCAGCCTCGACACGCCCCCAGAGACTGTGAGAAGGCCCCGGGGATGAGTCAGGGCCCAGCAGCCGTGGGGGAGGGCAAGGCAGGTGGGGAAGGCCAGGCCTGGCCAGGATGATCACAACGTGTACTGTCCAAAGGGGACACGGGGGAGGACGGAGGCTCCGCAATACAGAGGGAGGGGCAACACGTGCAAGTCAGGAGTGGCTGGGAGGGGCTGGCACCCTCAGGGCACAAGCCAGAGAAGCTGGTTTCCCGGCGCCTCTTCCCAGCACTGCTTCCCCCGAAGGAAGCACTTCGGGCCCTGGAGCTGGTCTGTACCTGCCTCCCTCTAGCTCATTCCTCATCCTTGGAGATGGGCAGGCCTCAGCTCCAATCACAAGGCTGGGAACGCCTGGGTCTCCCTACCCCGGCAGTGTGAGAGTCGCTCACCTGCAGCTCCTTGATGACCCGCTTTATGAGGAAGGTCCCCAGCTCCACGCCCTGCAGGCCCTCCTGGGTCAGGCTGAGGGAGTAAAAGATGGCAGCGGAGATCTGGTTCTTCTCCTCGGTTTCCGATGGGGGGCACTCCTTCACGATGGCCTGGAAGACGCCGGAGACGGAGAGTTGGCCTGAGTGTCCCCTGCCCCCGGCTGGCCCTTCCACGTAAGCCCAGAGGCCTGCCCTCTGTTCACGGGCGGCGTAAGGGCTTCAGGCTGTCTGTCCTGAGCTGAAGGCTGCTATGTACCAGCCTCCTGGTTGCTTGCTCAGTGTTGTATCATTTCCATTACTGGAAATTCTCATGCAAAAACGGCTGAGCAGCAATTTAGGTCCCCTTTTGTCTTTTTCAGGCATGTGTGCGGTCTGAAACTTCATTACCTACTGCCCACAATGTCTGGAGACAGCACGCTGAGCCCCGGTCCAGACCGTCCAGCCCAGGTTCTGGGCTCTTCCATAAAGGCTGCCCACCCTGCTCATAGTACTTCCCTTCCTCATCTCTGAGCTCTAGTATTTGGATTTCT
>JAQQAC010015468.1:4337207-4355797 GCA_029783875.1 Phataginus tricuspis
GTGGAGGAGCAGGTGGCCACCCCACAGCCTGCTTTCAGAGGAGGGCCGCTCACCTCTGAAGCCCACAGCACAGCGACTCTGCCTTTCCCAGCTGCTCCAGATTCTCACGTAAGGGTGCTGGGCACGGGGTCTGGGAGTCTGCGGACTTTCTGAGAGCATGTAGGGAACATGCAGGTCTGCACATTGCCCTGGGGACATGTCCTCTGCTTTTATCCCTTCAGATGTGCAAAGGGTCTTTTCTGTGACTCCCAGGAAGTTAAGAACTGCTGCCGCAGGACATGGTGTAGATGGCGAGCAGAGTGACCTCTCCTGGGGCCAGTGCCAGGCCCTCACCCCATAGGTGGAGGGAAGAACACTGCGGTTCAAAGAACAGAGCTCATCTCCCATCTCCGGGTCCCAACCTTGTTTATTACCTCCTCTGTTTTGCAAGAACCCTATAGGTTAGCCTGTGGTTCTTCATTAAAATATTTCCAGCAAATTTTTCTTTAAATGTTCTCAAAAAACATATCTCACTTTGGTTATACAAATGAGATATGCATAATGTCAAAAAGGAAAACATAAACGCACGAAGCAGGAAGCACAGAGCACTCCAAAACCTGACGCCAAGTCCTGATGTTAACCTTTAGATGAACACCCTTCCAGGCCTGCCTACTGGCTGTGGGCATGTACACACTTACACATACACACATGCTCAGCCGTGCACATGTACATTCCTGCACAGCCCAGATGCTCAATTCTCCAGACACAGAAGCACCTGCTCTAGGGCTAGGATGTGGGCTAGGTGAGGACAATACTACTAATACACCAAACCCACAGGGCGCTGTGAGTAGTGAGTGACACAGGGAATGTGTTCTGTGGGCTGGCAGGCACAGAGCAAGTGCTCACTCAATATTATTGATTATACATGCTGTTATGTGACCTGAGTTTTTACTCAATAGTATGTCAAGGTTGGCTTTCCATGCCACATATATAAAACTAAATCAACATTTAAAGACACTCATAAAAATCCAATTGTCTGTGTGCATGTACCAGATGTATATGCCTGCATCTGTACAGATGGAGACAGTTATCATTTCCAGCCTTTCAAAACTACAGACATCGCTGCCATGAGCAGCCCTCAGAGCTCTCAGGTCTGAGCATCTCCCCAGGAATAAATCCCTCAGGCTGGAATTTTCAGGTCAAAAGGAACACCCATTCTGTGTGTTAACAGACATCACCACAATGCCCTCAGAGGGGGTAACTACTCCCAGGGCTTAAGAGGGCCAGCTCCTTCTCACACGAAGGTCCTAAGGGTGTTTCTGGCGATCAGGAACGTCTGCCCGTTTGCTCTGCCTGATTCCTACCTCTGATACTAGGAGACACTGCCCAGCATGCTTATCTTGGGAGCTGTTCTCTCTCCAGCTTCCTGACAGGCTATTCCCAGCCCAAAGCCCTCGCCCACTGGGCCTTGTGGCCTGAGCAACCCTGCCGTGGCCCGGGGGCACTCGCTTCCCTCACCGGCCTTCGCCCTCACGGAGATGTGCTCTTCCAATCCCAGGGCCAAGCGCCCGAGGGAAGGGTTCTCCCTGTCTCGTCACCTCCGCTGCAGGCAGGCCCATCAGACGGGTGCCACTGCCTCGCTCCCTGGGCACAGCTCGGCGCCCACATGGGACCCACAGCACAGAGTCTGTTTTCCATTTCTCAATCATATCTTATAAGACTACTGTTAGGCACTTAACAAATGTTGAAAAGCAGAACCACATGCACTTTCATCCCTTCTTACCTCATGACTCTTTGCTGCCTCACAAAAATGTCTGCAATAGACTTCAACCAGGGCTCAGTGCAAAGTGGATAACCCAGGGGGATGCTCCCCTCCTCCCACAACTGCTAGTACTACGCCTGCACTCTGTGGCTGCAAATTAGGAGATTTTATCTAGCCAATTCAAAGCTCCACAAAAGCCTAAAGCAATTCATTTTTAAAAACGGGATAAAACCCATGTAAAAAGCCCTAAGGGACTCTAGGGTACCTGCCTTGTCCTAGCCACCCGCCTGTGGGTACCTGGATGTTGCTGGAGATCTCGCTAGTCAGGGCCACGTGCAGAACAACCAGGGGCTCCTCGGGGGTTGAACAGTGAGAAAAGAAGTAACACCTTCTATATGGTCCGACACGCCGTTTGATGTCCATCCAATTTTTTACAGGATGCACAGCTTCAGACCTGATGAAAAAATGATAAAGGTAAGACAAATGTATAATTTATACAGTAAATGGCCATTGCTGTTCCTATCATTTAAATATAGCTTCAAAGGACTCTACAGGAAGATTCCAAGAAAACCATTTTAATGTGAAATGGCACTCATGGAGAGGAGCCACAATTCATGACCCTTTTACACACAAAACTGTACACTCGATTAATCTTCATGCCTGGATACCTGCTCTGAAGCCTAGTTTGTGAGGCTCTCGGGAAGCAGGTAGCAGATTTTAACACAGTACCACAGCCAGATGCTTAGTGGTTGAGCATCCCATGCCTTTTACTTCCTCTGAGTTCACGGTTTGGAGTCAGCGCGGCACACACGCATCCCCTGGTCCCATCTGTCTGACAACCTCATCCACCCGGTACTGCCAACGTGCGGAATGGCAGGAGGCGCTATCGGCCCCTCGGATTTGTTACCCTTCAAACAGTACAAACCCTGGATTCCCTAAGACAAGGTGGAATGCGAAGCTCTGAGGCAGAATGTGCTGCGCCTGTCTGTGAGGACAACAGTGACATGCTAGCCCGTGTTTTACTGTGTCTGGGATATGCTGGGATTACGCATGATACAGTTAACTCAGACATCTGTATCCAAAGGGGAAAATGAGAAAGATGCCGTTTGAATTATTAATGCAAATACATACACCTCTGGTAATGGGGTCTTGGGAACAGTGGGCCCATGTGCTTCAAATATGAGGATATAAATGAGGCCCCACGTGTAGATTTACTGGCAGAATGACCAGTTCTGTCTACACCCTTTCTTCCTCGGTGATCTCACAGAGCTACACAGTTTGTTGTGAATATCATGTTTGGGTTTATCACGCTTGGGAAAAAATGTACACATAAATGGAGACTGGCTTTCAGCTAAAACATAGGAAAAGCGAAAACCTTAATACTTACTCACTGATTTTCTGAAGCACTTCACATGGAGAGTGCCAGGTGACCCGTTCTAGGTTTAGGAACCCTGAAGAAAACCACTCCGAGAGCATGCCTTTTAGCACTCCATTCATTTCCTGAAAAGGAGAAGTGTGTTGGCCTTCCAAGGAAAAGACATCAAGCCCATCTCTGCACGGTTGCCAGCACAGTGCATTAAACACTGCAACAGGATAACAAAAAAAGCCCGCACAAGGTGATTCTCCATGTGGCTCTTTCAGAGAAAGCTCTACTGAACTCTTAACTGGCTAGATTGAATCTAGCTCTCTACTTAGATCTGACTACTTTAATCCGTAAGGTGCCTGAATGGGAGCACGCAATTTGAATTAAGTTGCCCCAAATCATGTTTCAGTTCATTCACCAAGTGAGCACAACTGACAACATAAAGTTCCTGTGGCACGAAGCGTCTATCATAAAGGAAATGCTAATGCAGGCAACATAGAGCTCAAGTCCTCATCCTCTTAGATTTGCCAAAACATCATTTTTGTTCCCCAAGAGAAATAAGGACTGGGTCCAGGTACCATATTTCATCAACTCTAATATGCACACTTTGGTATTTTAACATCTCTGAAGTCAAGATGCATCCTTCAAATGATGGGAGGTCACAGTTTAATTGGTATTCTTTATTTCTACCTTAGTGGGATATAAAATAATAATGTATCTGTTAATCGGTGCTTTTAGATTTGATTATTCTGATTTCACATCACTTATCTATATCTAATCTACTTCCAAAAATATTTGAATGACTTTACCAAAAAACCTTTTAAGCAAGAAGAGAACAGAGGTGCACAAGGGAAGAAGAGGACCCAGGAACACTACCACCTTGGGACAGCCGGCCGGGACCCCAGTAGACGTGTCACCACAGTAAACTTTCTGACAGAGAAGATGCCCAGGGCAGTAGACATGACTTGTTCTCAATAAATGTTTCCCTTTCTTTCAAATGAACAGAAGCTTCATGTCTTACCTTGGCACATGGCTGTCCAGAATAAAGACTGCAGGCAGCTAAGGGCAGTCATATGACTGAATTCTGCCTACCGGATGTAAGCAGAGGTACCCTGAAGTAGCTTTTGGGAACCTTACAGATGGCAGGAGCCTGCCCTTTGCCCACTTTTCTTTTGTCTTTCCCAGTGCAGACTGGAAGGTGATGTGATGGCTATAGCTGGAGCAGCTATTTTGGGCCATAACTCAGGTAACTCGGGATGAAAGTTATTTTCACGGGAAAGCAACGACTTTTGGACTGTATACTAACAGATTCACTGAATATTATCACTGAGTAGCGGTGTCTTGGTAATCTGGTACAGCACTGACCTTATGAATCTTCATGTAAGAATCACGAAGACCCTGATGGATAACACCTAAGAAGACCAGTTTTACAAAGGCTGTAAAAACGTTAATAGGAGCATTTCACATTTTATCCTCTGGTAAAAAGCTAAAGGACTCAGAATTTTGTCACTTGAGAATATGGTGCAGTTATAGGGTAGGTGGCCCAGAAAGGGGTTCAGAATGGAGATCTATCTTTAAATATTTAAGGCCTGGGGCACAGAAGAAGCCCTAAGTTTGTTCTGTGTGACCCCGGGCAGGGTGAGGAGAGGGGAGAAAGTGTAGGACCAACAGGGGGAGATCACAGACAATCAGACAATAGCAACACGAAGCAGAACTTCTGAAAGGCTGCCCACAGATGTCATCCTGGCAGAGAGTGAACCTCAGCACATGGGGTGACTGCGCACGCAGCTGCCGAGAACTCAGTGGAGCTGTTTTAAAGTGGATTTAAGCATGGGATAGGCAGTTGGGCCAGATGAACTTTGTAATTTCTTTGACCTCCTGGTTCCATAATCTAGGGTCCTTCACTGGTTCTAAGCTCCGTAAGGGCAAGGCCACTTCTGATTCACTCCATGAGTCCCCCAGGCACTCAGCATGGTCTCCCATGTGGACGGTGTTTAACAGATTGGTATCAAATGAAAATCACAAGAAAAACCGGACACTGGTGATGAGGAAGGAGCAGGAAGAGGGGATCGCATGTCATCGTGGGCCACCAGAGTGGCTCCTCATAAATCTGCATCCCTGAGTTTGACAACACTGCTTCTGAATCCTCCTGGGGGCCGGACACACTCTTGAGTGCATTAAACATCAGGGGCCCTTTCCGCAGGAAAATGCACACACATTAACAAGATTTTGCATATAATACTCTAGGGTTCAAGGAGCCCTTTGAAACTCATCTACGGATCATCCCCACAGGTTCAAGGAGCCCAGATTAGGAACCTCCACACTGAATGGTTAGGTATGAATTAGCCGGGTGCCATGTGGGATGTCTTGGCACCTCTACTACATTCATGATACGAAAAAGCCAGATATATCTAGTTGCAGAATCATTTCCTCTTAATTCTGAAGGGCATGGTTTGGCTGACGAAGCTCCCCGTAGTCTTTTCATTCTATTCTGGGCTCCTGACAGCTGGAGAATGTGATGCTGGTACACGAGAGCCGGGAATCTAGGGTAAAGGTGACCGTCTCCATCCTTACACCACAGCCGCGCGCGCTGGAGGGAACCGCCTGTGCGCAGCAAGGTTACTGGCCCAGACAATGGCAGGGCAAGGACAGGTTCTGCTTTCTGCTTGTTAGGTCAGCAATCCTTTATCAACCATCCCAGACGCAAAACCACAACTGCTGGGAACACTGTGGCGGCGCCAAAGCAGTCCTGGGCTTCTGCTCTTCTGTCCTGTAATCCAGTTACCTCGGGATACAGCTCAGAAGGCTGGCCAGCTTCCTCCTGCAACAGGGAAAAAGCTGTCTCCCACCTCTCTTCTGAAACTTCTGGCCGTCAAGATCTCCCCATTTTCTTTTCTGAAGAAAAGTTACTTTTTGTTGCTCAGAAGCCCTGAGCTGGGGATGGGAGCTGAAAGCAATCGGAGAAGGTCACAGGGCTGAAGCTAAGACATTGTAGGGACAATTCTAGTTGATATAAGCTGCTCCGCCCAGGTGACTGGGGCACACTGCCCTATCTACAAATAATTTCTTTTTTCATCTAGCTAAGTGCAGAACTTAGTAGGGCCAGCAAGGGCTACTGTAGTAACTTAAAAGCAGGACAAGCCACCAAAAGAGGCTGTAGACGTGTCTAGCACAGTGGGGCAATGCAGCGCTGGGACACCGACAGTGGTGATAGGAATTATGTCCCTTCTCTAATGTCCAACTCATGCTTCTGTTAAGGCTTGTATACATCTCATTTCACCATAACTTCTATGTTCAAATTGCCCAGAAAGAAACCCTTCCATTTTCTAAATGCCAGCGTCCCTCTGGTGCTGGACAGTGCTCAGACCTCCTATACTGGGATTCAACTCAGTTTCACTGGGGAATTTATCTGTAAGAAACATACCCCTTCAGCCCAAATGAACCTTTGAAAATTTCCCTGGGAAAAAACCAAAAAGCCCACAGACCACACAGATCCCTGTGCCACACCCACACCCACCCCCAGCCCCATAAGCAGAGCTGGACACCCCTACAAACTCACAGGGCATTGGGTTCAGGAGCTGTCAGCACAGGGCATTCTTTCTCTTGCTGAAGACACTGGTCCTCTTGAGGGAATCCATCTGGCTAATGTGAGTTATCATTTCTGACATCCCACCTGGGGCACCACCTGTTGTATTTTAGATACAGAAGACAGGTCCACAGAGAGTGACTGAGGGGCGGACTGCTGGCCTCCGTGAGCCCAAGGCTCTCATATCCCGCCTCATGGAAGAACATGCAAAAGTGGATTTTGTTTCACAGAAAGGCCACATATCCAGGAATGATAGGCCTCTAAACTCACTTGGAACTTTGACAGAGGAAAACAGCAATTTTTACAAAAAAGAACATTTTATCTTGTAACCAAATGGACTGTGTCTCTTCTTGGTGTGATCAAGCTATGTAATGGATTTTATATCACTCCCTATATTGCACGATTCATTTATTGTTCCATTTTCTGCAGGTTAAAACTGGGGTTCTGTGATCACAGAAACCAAGGATATTGAAAAGTATCTTTGCAACAAATTCCTTGGTTAGGAACAACTAAAATTCCTTCCTTGGGATAAAACCAGTAAGATCAATTCACTTGCTATAATCCATGAAGTTCTACAAAACGATATCACATGAATATATTGTGGGGTGGAGACTTGATATGGAACAAGACGTCCCAGGCTTGCTTCCAGCTTCTAATGACCTTTTAATTGACACTGGGCAATGTCTATCCTCTCCATGCTGGATCTGCTATCTTGAAAAACACAGCACAGATATATGACCTTTGCCAAGTAAAATCTTTCTTCGGCACTTGTATCTTTCCAGCAAAGAGAACTAACACAGACTCTGAACTTGATATTAAAAAGGATTAAGAAGCCCCACAGGAGAGAAAAGAAACCTTATCTGACTTAAAATAGCCAAGGAAAGAGATATGCCCCCTCCTGGCCTCAATCTGTGGTGTCACGCTGGCTGTGCTCCACCTGTCAGTCTTCTGGATTCTTCCCCCATTTCCCAAAATCATAACCCTTGGTCAGGAACCAAGACCCCGACAAACTGTGCCCTCACTTGTAAACTGAATTTTTAGCAAAGATCCATAATACTCCTCAGGGCACCTCTTAGAAGAAAAGCAGGCTGACTTCGAGAATACCTGTCACCAACCAAATCTATCACCTCAGTGCAGAGCCGACTGGCCTGGAGCAGTGGAATGACACAGCTAAGATCACCTAAAATCATGCCTCTCACCAGTGGATGGCAGACAGGACTGGGGACCGGCTTTTCCACAGTAACGACTATCCCGTAAAAGACAGAATCAGCATCTTTTTGGACTCACATTCACCAGTTACTCTAAAATTGTCTGTTTTAGAATATTCAGTGTTCAGTAGATGAGGTAAGATTCAGTAGACAAGAAGATTCAGTAAACAAGGCTGCATGGTGGGCACGTGGCAGGTGAATCCCTTGCAGCATTCCAGGGTAGAGCTCAGCCATGTCCACAGCTGCCCCCAGGGGCCCAGTGTGTGCTCAGTTGACTTTCACCAGCAAGTCCAATGGCCCCCAGTGGCCAAGAGGGCAGTGTTACGGGTGCCATGTACACACAGTAAGGGGCACGCAGCTCTGAGGCAATGGCGGAGTGAGCACCCCGTTCCGCCGTGTCACAGGGCCTTGAAGGCCTGGACGTCTAGGACTCTGGCTCTAAAGCTTCACATGCCAAGCTTCTGGTGCTTTCTAAGACTGAATTCCTAAAAGCAAAGGGTTCAGGCTGGATCACCTCTTTAACTTGAATACAAAGTCCAGAATCAGGAAGAAAAAATGGAATCAAAGTAGATGGTACACATTAAATGATTCTGGTGATGGACTGCAGATCAGATCCCAGTGCCAATTTCTGTGTATTAAAAAACTATGAATGATTTAAATGATAGGGACTTAAAACATTTTTACATTATGTAGAGCAAAGGAGAAATGAATCAATGGACTTAGCTATTAAGTTCCATGCACTGGATGTAAGGACTGGATTTGCAGGCAGAGAGTTGGGACACTTGTGACTGAGCAACTAGCAAAGGCTTCTTGTGCCCATCGTGTCCAGACCACGCACAGAGGCACAGGTCAGACTATGGTTGTTCATCCTCTGTTGAGGAAATATCTTTATTCCCCAGGACTTTTGCCTGTCAGGCTGCGTTCTCCCCTTGTGTGTGTGGACAGCCTTGGTTAAGGAAACAACATTTGAGGAGACGTGTCACTGCTGACAACACAGGTGTCCCCGGGGCCAGCTCCTCTTCCTAGTCAAGTCCCAATGTCACAGATTTCGGCTGTGTCTATATTCCCTCTTGATGGTAACAAGAGTTTTCTTGTTTGGGGGAGAGCAAGGGGACACGTGCAGTGATGTCTTACAGAATGAGAGGATTACAACCGAGGGGGACATTAGCAATGACCAAGGGCGCACTGAAACCTCCCGAGGGCCATCAAATATGGTATGATGTCTCTGTTGGCTGTGCTGAAGCCTTCCAAGCCCTCTGGGCTTCATCCCAGGCCCATTACTCTGGGGGCGGAGCAGTGTGACCCCAAGACAGCGGCAATGATTAGCATGCCGGCTTTGTCCCAGGCGCACTGGGAGACTGTCTCGTGCTTCAGCCATCGTTTTGCTATGCAAGAAATTAAGGTTCCCAGTTTTCAAGGAGCTGATCTAGTTTGGGGGAATAACACACTTCAAACACTGATTTCTGTGGTTAACGCATAAAGTCCAAGTGGCGGGTCCACATAATAATGTGTTATGAAGCTCAAGGCTCGGTGAGATGACCTTGGGCTGCAGCGGTTGGAAAAGCTGCGTGAACGAGCTTGGGGAGAGGCAGCCCCTGTTCTAACAGACCCAATCACACAGTGACGTGGGTTCAGAGACTTACCTTCCAAGAGCCGGCCTGGCTGGAGAAAGGGGTAAATGGGGAGGAGCAAGCTGTGGAGGTAAACCTGGGAATGTCCAGGATGGTTTTGGGTGCACCGAAATGCCAAAGCAACAACACTGAATGCAATCCTTCTGGCCACCTGAGGCTTGACGATTTTTCAACAAGGCCATAAAGACTGCCCCGCGATTTCAGAGAAAGATGGACACGAGATTGATGTTAAGATGGAAGGAAGCTCATGCAAACCTTGGAAAGAGCAACACAGTCACAGGCAGGGAAGAGTAAACTCCTGATTCAGTGAAACCGAATAAAACAAAGCCATTAATTAGTTGGGTGCTTTTACCTTGCCCTTGATTTTACAGAAAAAGGCAAATTCTAAGAGAACAAATTCATATTAAATCTAGTTAAATCATTGACTCCAAGAACCAATGTGTGTACTGACCAAGCACACAACTCTGGAGTCCGAGACTGGGTTCAGCTCTCACTGACTCTGTGCTCTAGGCACTGCACTTGACCTCAGGCACTTGATAGCAAATCAGCTCCCCAGGGCTGAGGATGAAACGAGCAAGCGCAGGAAGAGCACTCAGCACCCACCACGCCTGCTAACAGGTCCTCCATACCAGAACGGAAGCATGGGACCAACCTTAGAGCCTAGAGCGTGTCTGGTACAAGACAGACACCAACAGCCAAGTGCTGGCTGGCCGGATGGGGGGATGATTGCATCCTGGTATAGGTAACATTCTACTTCATTCTCCAGCCTCCAGTGCAATCAGAAGCATGTTTTGGAAGGACCACTATGGGGCACTGAGCCCTCTTCAAGAAAAAAAAGCCTGCTTGGATTGTTGACTAAACCCAAGCCCCCTGGAGAGGAATCAGATAGGGGTGCATGCACTTCCGGACACAAAGTCTCTGCCATTCAGTCTGGGCATGAGCCAGAAACAAGCTCAATTCAGATGTGGCCCCTGGTAACATTTAGCACTGTAAACCAACCATCTAGCATGAGCAATCACATCAGAGCACTGTTATCACTGAGATTAATCCCATCCTCAACTGTATCCAGTGTTCATGCACCTAAGGCTAAGTTGTCAAGAAAGAAGAAAGGCTCTCATAAATACGGTAACTCACGTCACATAATGGGGTTGTGAAGTGTAGTGCTAGGAAACCCGGATTTGGATTTGTGTGCATGATGGAGACATACATATTTGCTCTGAGTTCTTGGTCAAGTCACACAATCTCGGCATCTGTCTCCTTTACTCTAAAAGGGGACATGCTTATGACCCACCTTAGAATGACATGAAAACTATTACGCTAGCGTTACAGTTCTTAAATGAGTTAGGGCATAATCGCTCAACTATTCAATTTTTTAAAGCGAACTGCATCTAAAATAGTTCTGAAGGTCGGAAACTTCCTGAAACACATCTTTGTTCACTAAAAGGGCAAATCAGTGGTCCCTTCATATTTAATACCAGTAGTATTAAAGGTGTATATTTAACTATCAGCACTCTTTTGAGTCATCATTGCTTAAACCTTATTTATTTGCATGTACTATGAGCTCACTGAGCTAAGCACCTCCTTACCTCAGGAAGTCAACTGAGAATCATATTTGAGGGCAGAACCCAGGAAGGTAAAATTCCCTGCCCAAAACCAGGCGATAGAGAGCAGACTGGAATTTCACAGGACCTCCTAGGTCCCGGGCTCACACACAGTGGGCGCACAGGTAACTTGCGCTGACACCCTCCAAGTTTTCAGATGGCTGCCTGACGCTCAGTTCAGTTCTCGTTCAAGCACACCACACAGATGAAACCTCTTAGCTAAAATAATTACAAAAGAGATTTCCTGTGGCACACGAATCAGGAGTGGGGCGTGGCAGTCACCTGAAAGTTTCCAGGAAGCACTACGCAGAGGACTGGCGCACCCCAAAGATTAGGAACGCCCAGGAAGGAAGCGGAGGAGGTCCACGGGCAGTAACTCGGGCAAAGTGTGCACGACCTCAGGCAGGGAAAGGCAGAGTGTCTGGGGACAGAGGGGCAGGTGAGGACTACTCAGGGCGTGAGGAGACCAAGGGCCCGCTGCCAGGGGTCGGGCCCTTACCCGGACGTGCGGCCCCTCCACCAGCTTGAGGGCCTGCGCCTCGAGCAGGTCGGCGCGCAGCTGCACCAGGAAGCGCACGCCGCCGTCCAGCTTGCTGATGTGGTGGAAGAGGCCGCGGTAGCGCGGCACCAGCGCGTAGCGCAGCCGGTCCTCGGCCTGCAGCAGCACGGCCGTCTCCCGCGGCTGCTGGCGCAGCTGAAGCACGCCGGCGCTCTGCTCGGCCACCTGGCCGTGGTCCACGCCGAAGCCCCGCGCCAGGCGGCTCAGCAGCTCGGCGCGCTCGGCCCCCGCGGCCAGGCCGCCGTAGAAGCTCACGAAGTCGGCGCACTGGCCCTCGGCGGGCGCCGGCGTCTTCTCGCGCAGCTCGTAGGCCGGCGTCGCGGGCACGGAGCGGCGCAGCATCTCGTCCATGGCCCGCTCCAGGGCGCCCGCCGCCGGCCCGCTCGCCAGCCGGTGTCCGGGCGGCCGCAGCACCGGGAGGACGCGGCGCGCGGTCAGGCCTGGCCCGAAGCCTCGCATGGCGACGGGCGACAGCTGTCGGCAGTGCAGCCGCCGCGACTTCGGCTTCCGGCTTCCGGAGCTCGCCAGGCCTATTGGGCGCGGCCGGGCGATGGGCGGGACGGCGGCCAATCGGAGGGCGGATTGGGGCGGGGCGGGGCGCGGCAGGAGGCCAAGTGCGGCAAAGGTCCCCGCCGGCCGGAGCGGCGGTGTGTGTAGAGGGCGGGGCGTCGTGCCTGTCACCTGGCCAGCTACGTCACCGTCTCAGCCCCTCTCCTTACCCCTCCGCTCTACTCGCCTTTTCTAGCCTAGCTCCCCTACCTGAAGGTGCATTCGTCACCTGGGGAACATGTTACGCGTGCAGGTTCCTGGGCCCTACTCGTGTCTGGGAGGAGCCAAAGAATCTGTTTACGAAGTGTTGATGGTGGTAATTCTCTGGCGAGGTAATTCAAGACTCATGCCTGGGCGCTCTGGATTCGCGGACAGGGTTATCATTTGGCAGATGGCGCCCAGAGCGGCCGCCCTGCTCTCTCGTGCGCTCCAGACGCAGTTTTGCAGCCGCCTGCTGGAGAGCTTTTCGTGGACGCGACAAGCGGGCTCTCCTAAGCGTCTTGTTCCTTCTTCCCAAGTCCTCATTCATTCATTCAGACAACAGGGTGTTTATTACCTGCCAGTTATGTGCCAGGTCCTGTACTAGGCACAGGGTTAAAATAATGAACCAGACAGACCTGGCTGTGCCCCATGGAGTAAGAAAGAAGACAGGACAACATAGCTACAAACTGGGAAGTACCATAAAGGAAATAAATAGGGTGGAGTCTCTAGTATCCCAGGGCAGGGGTGGACTTTTATAACTCTTGGGGTGGGAGTGGCGGCGGTGGGTGGAATATGTTCTTAGCCCCGGGGCAAATAACCTTTGAAACGGAAATAAGTCAAAGGGAGAAATAAAGTTGGAGAAACCCGTTTTTTGCTTACAAACAGTTGTCCACTTTTGCTCACCTGTGTCTCTCCCCACCCGGCTACAAAAAGGGACCCCACCCAACCTCTCCGGTCCAGATAGACCCTCGCTCCCCCCACCCTTGCAATCACCTATTGATACGGAGATGGCTACTTCTGTTCACAGCTTGGAAACACCTATTGATACAGAAATGCACTAAGGCCAGGCAAGAGATTCTGGAAATATTGCAATTTTACCCACAACTTTCCACTGTAAACAGGATGAACAGGGCAGGTCTCTGAGGAGATGACATTTAAGCTGAGACCAAAAGCTAGTTGTGGGTTGAGGGGGAGGAGGGGAAAGCTGACCTACCCATTCTCCCAAGTCCAAAAGCACAGGTTTTATAACTTGTGCCCTGCCCTTCATCCCAACATGTAAGTTTTATTGATTTCTACTTTAAAAGGACTCTTCGGTTTATCCCTTCGCCTGGCCCGTTGCTGTAGCCCACATCACTGTCCTTCCAAGAGTGAGGTTTCTGCCACGGTTAGTGAGAAGCTGGAGGGAGTTTGCATGGCTTGATGCCAAATTTACTGGAGTCCGAAGGAAAACTCAGTCAGGAGCCCACTGTGCTCTTTGAAAAAGAGAAATCCCATCTAGGTGCACAGGACGGAGGAGAGCATCAGAGAGCCTGCTGAGAACGGAAACGGGGCAGAGACACAGGGACTTGCGCAAAGCCTCACATCAGTAAATGGCAATGGTGGTTCCTAGATGTCTTCAAGACTGGAGTGTTTAAGGAATTTGGACCCAGGCTGGTCTCACTCCAAAGCCCGTGTTCTTGCCACTCCAGGATCCTATCTTTGCTAAAAATGAGATTTCTGCATTATTTAGAATTTGTGTTTGTGCTGAAATGTTGAGGAAAATGGAGAAGAGGTAGGAATCTAATAAATGCCCAGTCCCTCCCACATGGCATATGGTCTACTATATTAAGTCCTAATGTCAACTTGGGCAGGTGCAGGTGAGCCCCAAATACAGATGAGACTGAGGCTTGATGAGGTCACATGACTTACCAAGGTCATCCTGCTAAAGAGAGGCAAAGCCAGGTTTGACCTTTGTCTAGCAACTGCAAAGCTTTTGTTCTTTCTACACTTCTGGGTCAGGTTTCTAGAAAGGTTTTTCTTCCTCAGAGGCCATAGAGGAATCATCCATTTGTTCCCCAGTTCAACCCCAGTGATGATGGGAGCCTATAAGTAATGGTAGGCAATATTTTATTATGGGGTGACAGTCTCAAAGGGGGGCCAGCCGTAAGAGATATTAAAATTTATGAAGCCCCAGTAATTAGAATAGAAAGAAAGACAAATATCTCCGAAACCTAAGAGAAAGTCCAGAGAGAGCCCCAGAGGTGCTTGAGTATATTTAGTATGTGATAATGGTAGCATTCCTCATCACTGGGGGAAATGATGGTTAACTGAGGGGTTCACCAGACAAAGACATTGGGTCCTAATCTCAGACTGCACAAAATAAATTCCAGCTGGATTAAGTATATAAATTTACAAAGTGAAACAGAAGTATTAAAAGAAAATTATCTCAGAGTGAGAAAGGCCTTTTGAAGTATGACACAAACACAGGATCCATGGAAAGAAGATAGGCACATTTAAATACGTAAAAAATCTTAAAAAGTTCCTTATGCCTGAAAACAAAATCAAAAGACAAACACTACTTTGGAGAAATATTTGCAAGTCATATCACATACAAATGGTTAATTTCCCTACCAGATAAAAAACTACAAAGCAATATGGGAAAAGACTGTCAAACCAACAGAAAAATAGAGAAAGGATATGGCCAGAGAGTTCATAGAAAAGGAAATGGCTCTTCGAAATATGGCAAGTGCTCGACTTCACTCATAAGAAGAAAATGCAAATTAAAACTCCAATGAGCTACCAGTTTTCATTTATTGGATTGCAATGATCGAAAAGTTGAATAAGACCCTGTGCTTGTGGGCTGGGCCTATGGGGAAACATGCACCTCTCACATGCTGCTAGGGATAAGGCACAATCCAGTGGAAGGCGCCTTTGCAAGTTCTATCAACATTATAACCTGGCCCAGCAATTTTTACAAATACATGCTCAATCCGCTGAATGGCTCATGACAGATGGGTCATAGGGCACTCAAACAGCAGGACCAGAAGATAGTGTGGAGACCAGGACAACAGCAGGGACCCTACAAGGAGATGCAGAGGAGGGGGAGGAGCTGCCCCTGGTAATGACCTGACTCGGGCCCAGAAATCATTCTCCAGAGTTTTTTGGTCAAAAAGAAACAGAAAAATGGAGCACACGGGGCAGGTAAGCATTGCGTGTGGGGTTTGCTTTTGGGGGTAGCTATACCTGCAGAGGCAAGCAAGGGAGGTGGGATCATGTACTAATAAAAACCATTGGCTCCAAAGTCAGCAGAAGACCCCGTGTATGCATCCTGGACGTGCCCCTTACTGGTTCAGTGACCGTAAGTAGTTTCAGCACCTTTTAAAGGCTGTTTCTACATCTGTGAGATGTAGATGATAGAGCTACCTCACAGGGTTGGCAGGATTGAATGAAACAATTCAAGCCCAACACAGGGCAAGTAGTAAGGACTCATAACGTTTTAGCTAAAATATTGTCTGTAAGTGTAGTAAGACTGAAAGATTTGGGGTGGGTGTATGTTTACATATGTTCAAAATGAAGCAACATGTGGACACAGGGCAGGATTATTTCCCCATTACTTGGGATGTTGTGATTCCTATGCAGCTTCTTCCTGGCATTAGGTGAGGGAAGGGGCAGCTGTGCATGAGTAAGTCAGGGGGAGTCGGGGGGAGAGAGAGGGACAGACAGAGACAGATTGATGGAAAGCCATATCCTTGGGCCATTGCCAGGATGACAAAAAGACATTTTTCTTTTGAAATAATTTTCAAGTAGTTAACAAGTAATTATTAAGAGGATTTCTTTTGTCCTCTAGGAAGTTAGGCCCTGAATCCCACTCCGTCTCCTACTCCTTCTACCTTTCCCAATCCACTACCTTTATGGAAGAGAATATCACGGACCAGCCAGGGCTCCTACACAGCAAAACTGCAGGAAGCATTAGGAATAGGATGGGCCTTGTTCCACTAAGGTGGAAATTCAGTGTCTGTGGTCCAAGGGAGAGGAGTCAAGTCCCACATGCTCTCTCTGTCCCAGGATACTCCCACCTTGCTGCAGGAACCTGTTCTCTAAATCTGTTTTACTTAAGCATTTGTTTAAAGTACACTTATCAATCTCCCTCTGTCCCAACTCCTTCCTCTCCCATATAATTTCTTGTTTCTGCTTTTCTCTGTGTTCATACTCTTTCTTTCTCTAAGTGTCAATGGCTATTCTGTTTCTCCCTGTGTATTCCCTTGGTTCAAAATATGGCCCTAATTAAAAAAAGAAATTAAGGAAACAATTCCACTTACAAGAGTATCAAAAAGGAAAAAGTACCTAGGAATAAATTTAACCAAGGAAGTTTAAGACCCATACACTGAAAACTGCAGAGCATTGTTGAAAGAAATGAAAGAATACCTAAATAAATGGAATGCCATTCTATGTTTATGGATTGGAGGACTTAATATTGTTAAGATGGCAACATACCCCAAATTAAGCTACAGATTCAATGCAATCCCTATTGAAATCCCCATTTTCAGGAATGGAAAAGCTGAATCTAAAATTCTTATGGAACTGCAAGGAGCCCTCATAACCAAAAACAATCTTTAAAAAGAAGAACAAACTTGGAGGACTCACATGTCCTGATTTCAAAACATACTGCAAACCTACAGTCATCAAAAGAATGTGTAATGGCAAAAAGATGGACACACAGATCATTGGAATAAAATCAACAGAACAGAAATAAACCCATACATTTACAGTCAATTGATTTTTAACAAGGATTCTAAGACCATTCTCTGAGGAAAGAATAGATTTTTCAGCAAACAGTGCTGGAACAAATGGATATCCACCTGCAAAAAAGAAAAAAAATTAAATCCCTACCTCACACCACATACAAAAATTAACTCAAGATGGATCAAAGACCTAAATGTAAGTGCTAATACAAAACACTCTTAGAAGGGAAATTAGGTTTAAATCTTCATGACCTTAGATTAGACAATGGTTTCTTAAATGACACCAAAAGCACAAATAAAAACATATAACTGGATTTCATAAAAATTTAAAACTTTTACGCATCAAAGGAAACTGTCAAGAAAGTGAACCCAGAGAACAGGAGAAAATATTTTCAAATCATATATTTGATAAGGATCTAGTATACAGAATATATAAAGAATTCATACAACTTAACAATAAAGAGACAGACAACCCCCCCCAAAAAGGGCAAAGGATTTGCATAGATGTTTCTCCAAAGAAGACATACAAGTGACCAATAATCATGTGAAAAGATGTTCAACATCATTAGTCTTTAGGGAGATGCAAATCAGAG
Organism: Phataginus tricuspis; assembly: GCA_029783875.1. NCBI lineage: Eukaryota > Metazoa > Chordata > Mammalia > Pholidota > Manidae > Phataginus > Phataginus tricuspis. The sequence goes on from JAQQAC010015468.1 coordinate 4,354,742, forward strand.
CCACAATGAGATACCACTTCAAATCTAGGATGGCAATAATAACAGTAATAACAACAATAATAATAATGGAAATAAGTGTTGGTGAAGAGGCTGAGAAATTGGAACTGTCGTATCATGGATGGTGGTATAAAATGGTGCAGCCATTGTGGAAATCATTTTGGGAGTACCTCAAAAGATTAAACATAGAAGTTATGGCCCAGGAATTCCATTCCTAAATATTCAAGACAATTGTAAACATATGTCCACATAAAGACTTGAACCTGAATGTTCATAGCAGCATTATTCATAATAGCCAAACGTAGAAACAATTCACATGTCCGTTAATGGATTAACAGATAAACCAATGAGGCATCTCTGTACCTGAAATATTATTCAGCCATAAAAAGGAATCAGACACTGACATGTTACAATGTGGATGAACCTTGAAAATATACACCAAGTGAAAGAAGCCAGACACAAGGATGACATGTATGATTCCATGTATATGAAGTATGTAAAATAGGAAATTCTACAGAGACAGAAAGTAAATTAATGGTTGCCTAGGGCTGGGCGAGGGGAGAATTGGGAATGACTGCTAATGGGTATGGAGATTCTTTTTGGAAGATGAAAATATTCTGGAATTAGATAGTGGTGATGATTGCACAATGTTGTAAATATACTAAAAACCAGTGAATCGCCTACTTTAAAATGGCTAAAATGCTGAATTTTATATTATGTGAATTTTATCTAAATAAAAGACTGCCCCAAAGGGATGCACATCTCTCTAGCCAGTCAGTAGAGAGAATTTGATTCGTCCAGCTTGGATCAGGTGCCTAGGCCAGGGCCCAGGCCAAGCAGGCTGAGGGGGATTTACCCTTTTGGGAGGGGACAGTGTTCAGCAGAGAGGAGTATGGGATGGGCAGTTGTCCCAAAAGATGTCTACTTTAAGTATAAAAAAAAAAACAGCATTAAAGAAAATCTTGGAGGAAAATAATCACCCATAATTCTAGCATCTTAATTTCAACAGATTTTATTTCCACAAATCCTTCCAGTATTTGTCCACAGGACACATGTTTT
>JAQQAC010015468.1:4355807-4383763 GCA_029783875.1 Phataginus tricuspis
CTGGAGTTGCCCAAATTACTTTAAAAGACTAAATAAGAAATTTCCCCATGAAATGTCAAACTAATCAAGAAGTCTAGAAAGAAAAAAGACTCACACACTCACTGGGGCTAGCTGGGAACGCAGCCACACTTCCTGAAGACCCCTCCTCCCCACGGGGGCCTCTGTTCTCTCACCCCTGGTGTGTTTATGTCTCTCTTCCCACGTACAGTTTACTGATGTTGTCTGCTTTGGATACCCCTTCATTTGACTTGGATCCAGGTTGTTCTGTTTTGCTGGTACACTGCTGCTGTGGACATCCTTAGACTCCTTAGACATGTCTCTGTCCTGGAACACATGGACATGTGTGCAAGGGTCTCACTAGACCGGTTTCTCAACCCTGGCAGGACAGACATTTGGGGATGGGTCAGTCTGTGTGATGGGGTCCTGTCCTGTGCGCCGGGGGATATTCAGTGTCATTCCTGGCTTCTACCCTCTAGATGCCAGGAGCCTTCCCCAGTTGCAACAACCAAAAATGTCCCTGGACATGGCCAAATGTCCCCTGGGGGACGAAACTGCCCTCCCACTGTTGAGAACCACTGCCCTACACTACTGGTTCTCAAACTTTGCTGCACTGTAGAATCCCCTGGGGAAGCTTTGAAAATATTCTGTGTCCAGCAGCACCGGGTCCAGTTAAATCAGAACCCCTGAGCGCACACTGCTAGGACTGATCCTCACCCTGCCTGCACGCTGGAACCACTCGGGAGCTTTAACATAAATGCTGATACCAAGGCCACACACCCAGAGGTTCTCATTGAATTGGTGTGGAGGCATCAGGAGATTTGAAAGGGAAGCCTTAGGTGAGCCTAATGCCCAACATTTGAAACCACTGGGGCAAATGCCTGTGAGTGGGACTGCTGGGCTGCAGGGCTCCACTTTATAATGGCAAACTTTTCCAGCCACTTTTTCTGCCTTCCTCCCCTATACGTGTCTCCAACACTTGGCTGCAATTTAAAAACATCCTTTTGGAATCAATCGGGAGAAAAGAAAATTACAGTGTGTGGAGGTGGGGTCGCTCCCCAGGGAGTCTGACACCCTCCTCGGAGAGCCGAGCCAAGAAAGGGGGTCAGTGTCAGCACAGCTGAGGCCTTGCAGGGGCTTCATTCTCACCTCTGTTCTGCAACCTGAGCGCTGCAGATAGACGGCCTTTGGGACCTCCTTGCCATCAGAAGGGGGTGCCAGGGATGAGGGTTTCCAGGGCGCTGGCAGGGAGGAGTCAGGCTGGGATGGGGAGGCCTGAGCAAGGAAGCTGAAGGGAGACAGGAGTGAACTGGCCCCTAGATGCCATTGTGTGGGTGGCAGAATGAGGTCACCCCAAATAATTCCACGTTCCTGTTCTGCAGCCTGTGGATATGTTAGATTGCTTGGGGAAGGGGAAGGAAGCTTGCTCAGCAGCTGACCTTGAGGTGGGGACAGGATCCGCAGTCATGTGGGTGGAGGTGGGGGCAGGAGAAGGAGTTCAGAGAGTAGGAGGTGCCCTGCTGCCGAGGAAGGTGAGGCGGGGCCGCAGGCAGGTGCCTCTCCAACCTGGAGAAGGCATGGAAGCAGGCTCCCCCTGGAGCCTCCGGAAGGACGCGGCTCTGTGGACCCCGTGAGACGTAGGTTGGACTGTGACTCCCAGAACTGCCAGAGAGTACATCTGTGCTCCTTTAAGCTAGCGATTTTGTGGTCCCTGGTTGCAGCCCTAGGAATCTCATGTGCCTTCTGTTTGTTTTGTCTGCTCCTTAAGGAAATGCGGCAGGTGGATCATGTTTTGTGTCCACCTCTGGGCTCTGTTAACAGTCAGAACAGCTAATGCTCCGCGTTCAGCTTACTCGGAGCCAGTCACTGGCCTAAGCACTTCACATAAACTCATCCTGCAGCCTTCACAACCATCCTGAGAGGCAGGTTCATCTTTATCTGCATTTTTACTGATAAGGTAAACTGAGGCACGGAGATGTTAACTACCTTGTCCAAGGTTGCCTGGGCAGTCTGCTGGTGGCTGGTCACTCCAAAGGTCAGTTTCTGGGCAGCCCTTCTAGCTGCACGGTGGACGCGGCCGTGGGTCACTGTGGCGCAGACAAGCTTCTGCCCCAGGGTTGAAATGGTGGTTCTGTCTTATCAGCTGAGACTCTAGGCAAGTTAGTTGACTTGTCTGAGCTTTAGTCGCTCACTGGAAAAAACCCCAAACACCACAACTCTGCTGTAAAGGGGTGGCACTCCAGTGACACGAGGGAAAGTGTGAGAAAGCCCTTCGTGCATGGACTCCACTCCCTGCCCCCGCCCCCTCGGGTGCACTAAGGCAGGAGAGCTGTTAGGTGGTGAAGAGGGGGTGATGCTGAGTCTCAGTTTCTGTGTTGAAAATCTAGAGCCACCAGTTGCTCACTGTGACCAGAGGCAAGGTCTCTGGCCCCTCCACCTCCTCATCTGTACAGTGGGTGCACTGGTGACAGAAGCCTCTCAGAGAGCAGTGTGGGCCCCGGCTAGGGTACTGTGTGTAAGGTGCTTGGCACCACACTGGGGACTCAAGGAATTGAGTGGGTGGTGGTCCCTCTGCCTGCCTGAGACGGGCAGGAGGTGGAGGGGCCCAGGTGACCCAGCCTCCGATGAGCTGAGGAAGAGCCTGGGATACTGGTGGGTGCCAAGGGGCAGGAAGAGGCCCTGTGAGGAGCGATGGCTGGTGAGCACCCAGAGGCAAGGGCTGAGCCAGACAGGGGCAGACATGGGCCGGGCATGTCCAAGGATGTGGGGGGAGGGTGGTGGACAGATTCGGCCAAGCTTGCAAGAATACTGTGTGGCATAAACAGCGGTGCTCATGCAGAGGGCAAGAGAGCGCAGCTGCTCAGGGTCCTCCGTGTCCCATTCGTAGCAGCTTTAACTCCCTGCAGGGGCAATGGCAGTCCTCGTGACCCCCGAGGATCATGCACTGCCATGTGAAAGATCCAGTTACAAAACACTGTTATACCACGATTCTATTTTTATTTTTAAATAGTGTTAAATAGTAGTTATTTCTGGGTGATGGCTTTTCTTCAAAAAAACAAACAACTGTCTTTTTTTTAACAATTTATTTTGGTATCATTAACCTACAGTTACATGTGCAATATTATGGTGATTAAACAACTCCCTTCATCAGGTCCCCCCCCCACCAACCCCATTACAGTCACTGTCCATCAGCGTAGTGAGATGCTATAGAGTCACTACTTGTCTTCTCTGAGTTGTACAGCCCTCTCCGTGTCCCCGCTACCTTACGTCTGCTAATCGTAATGCCCCTTTTACCCTCTTATCGCTCCCTTCCCACCCATCTTCCCCAGTCCCTTTCCCTTTGGTAACTATTAGTCCGTTCTTGGGTTCTGTGAGTCTGCTGCTGTTTTGTTCCTTCAGTTCTTTTCTTTGTTCTTATACTCCACATATGAGTGAAATCATTTGATACTTGTCTTTTTCGGCTTGGCTTATTTCACTGAGCATAATACCCTCTAACTCCATCCATGTTGTTGCAAATGGTAGGATTTCTTTTCTTCTTATGGCTGAATAATATTCCATTGTGTATATGTACCACATCTTCTTAATCCATTCATCTACTGATGGGCACTTAGGCTGCTTCCATTTCTTGGGTATTGTAAATAGTGCTGCGATAAATATAGGGGTGCATCTGTCTTTTTGAAACTGGGCTGCTGCATTCTTAGGGTAAATTCCTAAGAGTGGGATTCCTGGGTCAAATGGTATTTCTATTTTGAGTTTTTTGAGGAACCTCCATACTGCTTTCCACAATGGTTGAACTAAATTGCATTCCCACCAGCAGTGTAGGAGGGTTCCCTTTTCTCCACATCCTCGCCAACATTTGTTGTTGTTTGTGTTTTGGATGTTGGCCATCCTCACTGGTGTGAGGTGATATCTCATTGTGGTTTTAATCTGCATTTCTCTGATGACCAGCGATGTGGAGCATCTTTTCATGTGCCTGTTGGCCATCTGGATTTCTTCTTTAGAGAAGTGTCTATTCATGTCCTCTGCCCATTTCTTAATTGGATTATTTGCTTTTTGTTTGTTAAGGTGCGTGAGTTCTTTATATATTTTGGATGTCAACCCCTTCTCAGATGCATCATTTATGAATATATTTTCCCATATTGTAGGATGTCTTTTTGTTCTACTGATGGTGTCCTTTGCTGTACAGAAGCTTTTCAACTTGATATAGTCCCACTTGTTCATTTTTGCTTTTGTTTCCCTTGCCTGGGGGGATATGTTCATGAAGAAGTCGCTCATGTTTATGTCCAAGAGATTTTTGCCTATGTTTTTTTCTAAGAGTTTTATGGTTTCATGACTTACATTCAGGTCTTTGATCCACCTTGAGTTTACCTTTGTGTATGGGGCTAGACAGTAGTCCAGTTTCATTCTCTTACATGTAGCTGTCCAGTATTTCCAACACCAGCTGCTGAAGAGGCTGTCATCTCCCCATTGTATATCCAAGGTTCCCTTATCAAATATTAATTGACTGTAAATGTTTGGGTTAATGTTTGGATTTTCTATTCTGTTCCACTGGTCTGTGGGTCTGTTTTTGTGCCAGTACCAAATTGTCTTGATTACTGCGGCTTTGTAGTAGAGTTTGAAGTCAGGGAGCGTAATACCCCGTTTGATTTCTCCTTCTCAGAATTGCTGGCTATTCGGGGTCTTTTTGGTTCCATATGAATTTTTGAGTTATTTGTTCCAGTTCATTGAAGAAAGCTGTTGGTAGTTTGATAGGGATTGCATTGAATCTGTAGATTGCTTTAGGTAGTATAGCCATTTTGACAATATTTATTCTTCCTAGCCAAGAGCATGGGATGCATTTCCATTTGTTAGTGTCTTCCTTAATTTCTCCTAGGAATGTCTTGTAGTTTTCAGAGTACAGGTCTTTCACTTTCTTCATTAGGTTTATTCCTAGGTATTTTATTCTTTTTGGTGCAATTGTGAATGGAATTGTTTTTCTGATTTCTCTTTCTGTTAGCTCATCATTAGTGTATAGGAAAGCAACAGATTTCTGTGTGTTAATTTTATATCCTGCAACTTTGCTGAATTCAGATATTAGTTCTAGTAGTTTTGGAGTGGAGTCTTTAGTGTTTTTTATGTACAGTATCGTGTCATCTGCAAATAGGGACAATTTGACTTCTTCTTTACCAATCTGGATGCCTTGTATGTCTTTGTTTTGTCTGATTGCCGTGGCTAGGACCTCCAGTACTATGTTGAATAATAGTGGAGAGAGTGGGCATCCCTGTCTTGTTCCCGATCCTAGATGAAAAGCTTTCAGCTTCTCACTGTTAAGTATGATGTTAGCTGTGGGTTTGTCATATATGGCCTTTATGATGTTGAGGTACTTGCCATCTATACCCATTTTGTTGAGAGTTTTAATCATGAATGGATGCTGAATTTTGTCAAATGCTTTTTCAGCATCTATGGAGACGATCATGTGGTTTTTGTTTTTCTTTTTGTTGATGTGGTGGATGATGTTGATGGATTTTCGAATGTTGTACCATCCTTGCATCCCTGGGATGAATCCCACTTGATCATGGTGTATGATCCTCTTGATGTATTTCTGAATTCGGTTTGCTAATATTTTGTTGAGTATTTTTGCATCTACATTCATCAGGGATATAGGTCTGTAATTTTCTTTTTTGGTGAGGTCTTTGCCCGGTTTTGGTATTAGAGTGATGCTGGCTTCATAGAAAGAGTTTGGAAGTATTCCCTCCTCTTCTATTTTTTGGAAAACTTTAAGGAGAATGGGTGTTATTTCTTCTCTACATGTCTGGTAGAATTCAGAGGTGAATCCATCAGGTCCGGGGGTTTTGTTTTTGGGTAGTTTTTTGATTACCGATTCAATTTCATTGCTGGTGATTGGTCTGTTTAGTTTTTCTGTTTCTTGCTTGGTCAGTCTTGGAAGGTTGTATTTTTCTAAGAAGTTGTCCATTTCTTCTAGGTTTTGCAGCTTGTTAGCATACAGATGCTCATAATATTCTCTTATAATTGTTTGTATTTCTGTGGGGTCCATCGTTATTTTTCCTTTCTCATTTCTGATTCTGTTTATGTGGGTAGATTCTCTTTTTCTCTTAATGAGTCTGGCTAGGGGTTTATCTGTTTTGTTTATTTTTTCAAAGAACCAGCTCTTGGTTTCATTGATTTTTTCTGTTGTTTTATTCTTCTCAATTTTATTTATTTCTTCTCTGATCTTTATTATGTCCCTCCTTCTGGTAACTTTGGGCCTCCTTTGTTCTTCTTTTTCCAATTTCAATAATTGTGTCTTTAGATTGTTCATTTGGGAATGCTCTTCCTTCTTTAAATAGGCCTGGATTGCAATATACTTTCCTCTTAGAACTGCCTTTGCTGCGTCCCACAGAAGTTGTGGTTTTGTGTTGTTGTTGTCATTAGTCTCCATATATTCTTTGATTTCTGTTTTGATTTGGTCGTTAACCCATTGATTCATTAGGAGAATCAAACAACTGTCTTTTAATTATTCTTACGAATTGCCTGAATTTTTTTTTCCAATTGCAGTGAGAATGCCTGGCTTTTCCTAAGAAGCAAAGGCCATCTATTCTCCATTTCCCTTTTGGATGGAACAAAAGAACTTATAATTAATTATATCTAGTTCATAACTTGTGCATCTTCCAGAAAGCCATGTCTCATCCTATATTAGATGCAATTCAATGTCATGAACACCTGGAGAGCATCTGCCCTGTGGCAGCTCTTGGCCCTGGTCTGACAAGGATGAATAAGCACGATTCCTGCTTCCGGAGAGCTCAGGGTGCCTGGCCAGCACTTCTGGTGTCGTAACGTCTCCTGTTTCCTGCCCTAACGACTGTGTTAAGTGTGAGTCAGTCTTTTCTGATGACTTGATGTTCTCACCAATGCCCAATTTGTAGTGAAATACTTTGTTGAGGATAAATTCATCGATTGTGGCATTTCCATCATGTGCTCAGGGGCTTCTGCAACACGCAGTGTCGCTCCTGAGTCTAGGTGGTCTTAGCAATAATAACGACCTTCGCAGCTCCTGAGCACTGACCACATGGTGGGGAAGGGGCTAAGCCTTTCATATGTCTGATCTCCTTTAATTCTCAGATAACCCCACATAGGTGGGGCTTTATTATTTTCCCCATTTTACAGAAGAGAAAACTGAGGCTCGGATAGGTTATGTGATTTGCCCAAGGTCACACAGCTAGTCGGGGCGAGTGCCAAGATTTGAGCCCACCTGGAGCTGATTCCAAGGTAGGAGATGCTCATCTCTGTGCTAACCAGCTTTCTGTGTGCGCCATGCATTTCACGGGCTGCAGTGGATCGTATGTTCCAGAGAGGGCTGTGCAGTTCCTGTCCTCCACGTTCCTCTGGAATCTGGCTGACACCCCATCAAGGGCTGGAGCCTGCATCTTCTCCCCTTGGATCTGAGTGGGCTTCTATAGCAGCCATGGAGTTTGCTGCTCAGATGCCCCTTCAACAGATAACTTACAGGGAGCTGCAGAGGCTGGGAAGCATCTCTGAGGCCTGCAGATCCTGATGCACACGTGCAGCCCGGATCTGGTCTGCAACAGCCAGATCTGAGCTCTGAGGAGGTTCCCTCTGAAGGCAGTGGGGTAGATGAGGAAATGGCTCAGTGACAGCCCCCCAAACTTCCCATCACACATTCTTGACCCTCCATGCCTGAGCTGACTCCTTGCCTGCCTCAGACTGGGTGCCCTGGGGAAACCAGCATCGCTCCGCACGGCTCCTGCCCTGGAGGTGGCCACACAGCCCAGCCGCTGTCTGCACAGGGTCAGGCAGCAGGAACCCTTTGCTCGCGTTCTCCATTGTCGACTGTGGACGTGGGAGGGCAGCGCCGGCCTGGGGATGGGACATCGATCGGCTGAACTGACATCAAGTCTGTCAGAGGCAGGGCAAAGAGAAACAGACCTGCTCCCTCAGCTCAAATTTAATTCCAGCTGTAGGCTTTTCCAGAACAGCGTGAGTAAGGGCGGGAGCAGACACAAGAGCCAGCGAGCTAACAACAGCAGGCACTGTCTCTCCTTTACATGCTCGGTGTTTCATCGCCAAAGCACAGGGGCTCCAGACAAGGGCATCCGCTCAGTCACAGAAATGGTGTCGTTCAGGCACCAGAGGGATCGCCTTGAAATTCTAAACCACTTGTCATTCTCCTGCTCAAAGGCTGTCAACACTATCAGGGAGGAAAAGTTTTCCTCTACCCTTCAGGGTTCTTCTAGCAGGTCTGAGGATCAAATTGACATGAGATGGATTAACAGGAGAAAATAAAATTTAATTACATAGGTACAGGGAATCCACACAGACATGAGATCCCAAAGGTGGTTAGGGACGATGAGACCCATCTGTCATCTTGAACTAAGGAGAAAGGGACAGAGGTCTGGGACTTCAAGGGAAGGACGGCAATTCACAGGAATATAAAGGAGTAACTGTTTGGTAAACAAATGTTTGCTGGGCCACATAGAAACAATGGGACCCCGAGAGGAATTTTAGCAGAACAGGCTTTGATGAATTCCTGCCTGCCTGCCAAGGTCACATTCTGCTGTAGTTACCTGTGGTCAGAGCCCCCTTCCTGGAGCAGGTCTTCTATCTAAGTTATTTTACGCAGGTAGGGGTGAGGCCAAAATTCCTTTCTGAGTCTTTTGGGCCCTTATTGTTTTCAGCGGGACATAACCTGCATGGGGAAGTACTGCCTCTCAGGGTGCCCTGTCCTTGGCTCCCACAACACCCTTGGTCACCCAAACAGAGTTTCTAGCAGTGGTTTGAAGCTACACCACTTTAGGTTTGGAGCAGTTATGAGTTGTGTCCCAAATAACTTGTTACTTAAAAGTCGAAATATGGCTGTTTGCAGATGAGTTAAGCAATTTTTTAATTGGGAGTCTCCAAAAGATATATATATATATATATATATATATATATATGAATTGTGGGTAAAACTGCAATATTTCCAGAATATCTTGCCGAGCTTTAGTGCATCTGCATATGAATAGGCGTTCCTCAGGGGTGGAGAAGGGTTCATCTCCACATCAGTGGGTAATTACCTGGGCAACCAAGGGCTTACGTGAACCTGAGAGGTTAAGGGGAGGGCTGGCTTGCTTCTGCAGAAGCAGAAAAGAGAGACAGCTCCGGACCGCAGTTTGGAAGCATAAAGGGTTTTTAAACTTTATTTCTCCCTTTGACTGATGCCGGTTTTAGAGGTATTTTGCCTCGGGATTTCCTCTCCCTGGAGTTACGTGAATGTTTATAATAACACAAACAGTGAACACCCCAAATGTCCACCAGCAGGAGAATGATACACTGTGGTATGTTCGCCCAAAGAAATACAATTCAGCACTAGAAAAGAACGTGACTGGTACGTAAACACATGAAGGAATCTCCTAAAACCAGACACAATGACTAGGCATTGCATGTTCTGTTGATACCAAATGAAAGATCTGGGGACTCTCACCTATGGCCACAAAGTCAGAATGGTGGATGTACTTGTGGGGGTGTATTTGCTGGGAAGGGAGACCTCTGGGGGGCCGGAAAAGCCCTGCACTTCATCTGAGTGGATTACACAGATGTGTGTCTGTGTAAAAGCCATAGAACTGTACCCTTCATATTGGTGAACTGCAGCCCCATGGAAATCATGGGTTTGAAGTTATCCACATGTTAATTGTTACCTCGCTCTCACTTGCACTCCAAGAAACTTCTGGAGGGGGTGAGGAGAAGAAGGGGCACGGCTGGAGTTGGGGTGCTTGGAACCTGCTGGGTGGTGTTGAGGGCGGGGGTCCTGCCTGCTCACCCTTGGGTTGATAGTTGGCATTCTTGACCCGGAGGAAATGGTGGCTCTTCACAAAGCCCTTTATGATCTGGCCCTTCTCCTGCCCACGTCTGCATCACCTTCGGCTCCCCAAAAACCTGCCATTTATTGACTCCTAGAACTATAAGAGGGTACAGCCCTGTTGTTTTTAACCACTAAGTTTGTGGTACTGTTACAAAAATTATTAGTTGTTATAGCAGCCATAGGACACTAATACAATTATTATGATTATTTTCCTTCTCTTCCTTCCCCTTCAAAAAGATATCCATACACAAAAATCAGTGGATTAAGGACTTGAACATAAGACCTGAAGCTATAAAACTCCTAGAAGAAAACATAGCGGGAAAGTTTCCTGACATTGAACTTGGCAGTGCTTTCCTGGGCAAGACACCAAAAGCATAGGCAACGCAAGCAAGAATAGACAAGTGGGACTCTATCAAACCAAAACGTTCCTGCACAGCAAAGGACACCATCAGCAGAGTGAAAAGCCAACTTTATGGAATGTGAATATTTGCAAATCACTTATGCAATAAGGGGTTAACATCCCAAATAAGAAATTCCTGCAACTCAATAACAAAAAAACCAAATAACCTGACTAAAAAACTCACAGGACTTGGATAGACATTTCTCGAAAGAAGACATACAGATGGCCAACAGATACGTGAAAAGGTGCTCCACAACCGCTAATTATCAGCTAAGTGCAAATCAAAACCACAAGGAGGTGTCACCTCATGCCCTGTAGGATAGTTAGTGTCAAAAGACAAGAAATAACAAGGATTGGTGAGGATGTGGAGAAAAGGGGACCCTTGATGGGAACGTAGCCAGAGGAAAACAGTGTGGAGGGTCCTCAAAAAATTATAAATAAAAATACCATGTGATCCAGCAATCTCACTTCTGAGTATATATATATAAAAGAATTGAGAGGACCTCAAAAGGATATCTGTACTCATGGTCACTGAAGAATTATTCACAATAGCCAAAGCATGGAAACATCCTAAAAGCCTGCCGGCAGATGACTGGATGGAGGAAATGTGGTACAAATGATAGACTATTATTCAACCTTAAAAATGGAGGAAATCCTGCCATTTGTGACCACATGGATGGACCCGAAGGGCATCATGCTAAGTTATATAAGCCAAACACAGGTCAAATAGTTCATTTATAGGAGGTATCTAAGAGTCAAAGTCATAGACGCAGGGACTAGAATGGTGGTAACCACAAGCTGAGGAGGGGGGGAAATGGGACGTTGCTGTTCAACTGACAGAAAGTTTCTGTTTTGCAAGACCAGGACGCCTTAGGGATCTACTGAACCACATATTGCCCACTGTGTATATTGTACACTTAAAATTTTGTTAAAAGGGTAGATCTCATGTTAAGTGTTCTTATCACACACACACACACACACACACACACACACACACACACACAAAGCACATAAGTAAGACACAAGGGAATGTCTGCAGGTGATAGGTTATGTTAATTACATTGGTGCTGATGGTCCCACCCTGTAGGTACGTGTCCAAATTCACCAAACTGTATGCATTAAGTAGGAGGGGTTTTTGTCTATCAATTATACCTCAATAAAACTGAAAATAAAAAGATAGGTTTCTTCAGCTTAAAAGCCTCCTCCCTTTTCCTGCTGAATCTTCGGTGGGAGAACTTTGATGCCCCTAGCTCCATTTCTCCACCACCTGCCCCGCTTCATATAGGCAGGGGTGGGGGTGCAGGGTTGACGGGACTTTCAGTGTAGAACTAGGCTCCACTCCAGACTTATTAATTCTGATTCTTAGGAGATGGGACTGGGGTTGTTGAGAGACAAAATTCAACCCAGTAAATTTGAAGAGCTAATTAGCTTTATTAAGTGATTGGTGAATGAGGTAGCAACCTCCCAGTAGAAAGCTGGAGGTGATGTATGGATGGGAGGTTTTATAGGCAGGAAGCTGAGGCAAGGAAGTTATGAGCAAAAGCAAAAGACCAGGGCAGCTTCTTCTGCAGGCAGAAGGTAAGAGGTTTTCATTATGCAGATTTCCTCACTAGTGCTGGTCACAAAGTTTCAAATTGACTAGTAAAAGGTCACAGTCCTGGAACTGTCAAGGCCCGATGCGGTTCAATTAGTTCAGATCTTTGTTTTGAAGGAAATGGTTCTGACACCCATTGCCATGTCAAGTACGTGTTTCATTCCAAGTTGGTTGACTTTCACTGCCATGCTCGGCACTGTTTGGAGGAAGCCCTGAACAAAGCCAGATGTTTCTTAATCCCTAGATGAATCGAGAAGAGGAGCTGCTCACACCTGATGGGCTCCATTGGCTCTCATGTTTCTGCAACTTTACTGGTGAAGCCTGTTCCCTGGGTGTGGAATGATGTGGATGAAAATCCTAACTCAAAGAAGGAGAGAGCCTGAATTCTTCTTTTGTCTGACTTATTTAGCATAATGCCTCATGGTCCACCCATATTGTCACAAATGGCAAGATTTTGTTCTTTTTTTATGGCTGAATAATGTTCCATATATATATATATGTACATATACATACATACATAAATATATATATATATATCACATTTTCTTTATTCATTCATCTTTTGCATATCTTTGCTATAGTAAACAGTGCTACAATGAGCATGGGGGTAATACATCTTTTAAAGTTAGTTTTTTTTATTAAGGTATCATTGATATATGATCTTATGAAGGTTTCACAAGAGCAACATTGTGGTTACAACATTCACCCATATTATCAAGTCCCCCCCACCCCACTGCAGTCACTGCCCATCAGTGTAGTAAGATGCCACATAGTCACTACTTGTCTTCTCTGTGCTGTACCCCCTTCCCCGTGACCCCCTACATGATGTGTGCTAATCATAATGCCCCTTAATCCCTTCTCCATCCCTCCCCACCTCTCCCCTTTGGTAGCCGTTAGTTCCTTCTTGGAGTCTGTGAGTCTGTTGCTGTTTGTTCCTTCAGTTTTGCTTTGTCGTTATACTCTACAGATAGATGAAATCATTTGGCACTTGTCTTTCTCTGTCTGGCTTATTTCACTGAGCATAATATCCTCTAGCTCCATGTTGTGGCAAATGGTAGGATGTGTTTTCTTCTTATGGCTGAATAATATTCCATTGTGTATATGTACCACCTCTTCTTTATCCATTCATCTACTGATGGACACTCAGGTTGCTTCCATACTGTAAATAGTGCTGCGATAAACATAGGGGTGCATATGTCTTTCTGAATCTGAGAAGTTGTTTTCTTCGGGTAAATTCCTAGGAGTGGAATTCCTGGGTCAAATTGTATTTCTATTTTTAGTTTTTTGAGGCACTTCCATATTGCTTTACACAGTGGTTGAACTACTTTACAGTCCCACCAGCAGTGTAGGAGGGTTCCCCTTTCTCCACATCCTCACCAGCATTTGTTGTTCCTTGTCTTTTGGATGTTGGCCATCGTAACTGGTATGAGGTGATAGCTCATTGTGGTTTTAATTTGCATTTCCCTGATAGTTAGCGATGTGGAGCATCTTTTCATGTGTCTGTTGGCCATCTGAATTTCTTCTTTGGAAAAGTGTCTGTTCAGATCCTCCATCCATTTTTTAATTGGGTTATTTGCTTTTTGAGTGTTGAGGAATGTGAGCTCTTTATATCTTTTGGATGTTAACCCCTTTTCAGATATGTCATTTATGAATATATTCTCCCATACAGTAGGATGCCTTTTTGGAGAACCTGACATTTCTTAGCAGCACTGTAGGGAAAATGGGAAGTTCCATGGTCAGGATTCTTACCTGATCCTAATGTACTCACCCACTGTGTTCGTAAAATGATGTAATACTTAGCCTGATGTGCGTGCTTGCATACCCCTTGGCGAGAAGCCATTATTGCCTGTGTTGCTATAAAAAGAGCTCTGCCTCATGCTAAGGGGGGCAGAGGAGAGCAGAAGCTGGAGGTGAGAACAGAGCCTGGAGCGGAGGCAGCGCCTGAGACGGACTTGCTACATGCAGACGGCCCTGGAGGTGGATGGGATTCTAGTCGTTGACCTACCACTGTGAGAATAAAGCTTGTACAAGCCCCTTTTACCCTCAACATTCCATTGTCCTTTTTCGGTTTCACCAAATCCAGAGTGCACTTGCTGGGAGCAGAAACCCACTTTGGCCCAGAGCTACAAGCGCGTTTGTGAAATAAACTGTAATTAAGTCTTGGTTTGCAGTCCTGGGGGACCAATGATTCCATTTTGGGCTTGTTGCTTGTTCTTTTGTCTTTTTTAAATAACAATTCTTAATAACTATTGTAGCAAAATCTACAAGTTCCAGCAGAGGGGGATGTTACTGCATGGAAGAAAAAGTCTTTGGCAGGAAAATGGGATGTGACAAGCCCCACTTTCCAGAGCAGGAAAATGAAGTTGTTTCTTTGAAAGGATGTCCACCGTGAAAGGGTTTCCCCATCACCCAACCTCTTAGAGATCTCAGTTGAGAATCAAGGCACTTTGTAGAAAAAACAGTGGCTGATTTTTATGTTCTGAGAATTTGGGATATTGTCAAAGCACACTGTTGTTAAATTAGTAAGATCTTTGTTTTGAAGGAAATGGTTCTGACACCCATTGCCATGTCAAGTACGTGTTTCATTCTCAGTTGGCTGACATTCACTGCTGGGCTCGGCACTGTTTGGAGGAAGCCCTGAACAAAGCCGGATGTTTCTTAATCCCTAGATGAATCGAGAAGAGGAGTCGCTCACTCTTGAAGGGCTCCATTTGCTCTCATGTTTCTGCATCGCTACCGATGAAGCCTGTTGCCTGGATGCGGAAGGGTGTAGATGAAAATTCTAACTCAAAGAGAGAGAGAACCTGACTTTCCTTAGCACACTTTTGTTTAAGCAATTTATACATTGTAGCCTTTAGTTCTCCTAGACACCCTGAAAAGTCTGGATTAGTTTCTCTGGTTGTAAAGAGAGGAAAGCTCAGGATCAGTGGGGCAGGAAATTTGTGCAGATCATACCAGGGAGAATAAGTGCCTGAATCAAGATTGGAACCTTGGTCTGGCAGACTCAGTAGAGAGCAAAAGAAATGACCTTTCCAGCCTCTTGTTACCTAAACAAGAGGGAGTATGTTACTTTTAGTCAAAAGGACAGAAATGCGACAAAAGAAATACCATGTGCATTTAGCTCAAGATGGGGTCCAGCTGCCCCTCAAAGCCCAGCCCAGAAAGTGAGCTCTTGGGGTCCACCATGCTGAGAGCTGTCAGGCTCAGTCTGACCCTGGCCATCACAACTCCCTCCCTGTTTGGGTCAGTTTTATATTCCTGCCCAAGGTCTTTGCGGCAGGCAGGATGGTAGCCCGTACAGATGTCCACATCCTAAGCCCCAGAACCTGTGAATGTGTTACCTTACATGGAAAAGGGTCTTTACAGATGGGGTTGAGTTAAAGATCTTGAGATGGAGAGATGACCCAGGGTTACCTGGGTGGGCCCGATGTCATTACAAGGCTCCTTGTACAAGGGAGACAAGAGGGTCAGTCAGAGGAGACCGGACAATGGAAGCAGAGGAAGACCCAAGCGATGCAGGTGCCTCCAGCATCTGGAAAGGCAAGGAAGTGATTCACCCCCAGAGCCTCCAGGAGGAACACAGTCCTACCGAAGCCTCGATTCTAGACCAGTGAGACCCATGGTGGACTTTGGACCTCCAGAACTATAAAACAATAACTTGTGTTGCTTTTAAGCCACTAAGCCTATGGTAATTTGTTAACAGCGGCCGCAGGAAACTGATACAGTCTCCAAACATTTTTGATCATACGAACCCATCAATAAAAAAATGTGCACTACACAGACGTTACCAGAGACGGGTCCTTGGTCTCATCACGAGAAAGAATTCAAGAACAGATGCAGAGGCGGTTGAGCTTTAAGAGTTTTATTTGGAAAATAAAGAGTTTAGAGAAAAGTTAAAGTACACACCTGAGAGCTGAGCGCGGGCAAACCCAGAGGAAGCAGGGCAGACAATACACTAGAGAGTCTTTCTATGTAAAGGGAGATGAGTTTTGGGCTGTATTTGGTTCTCATTAGGGCTCTCACGGTGTGGGGAGGTGTGACTTTTACTGTGTTAAAGAGTATATCATGTATCTTGGGGTGACGTTTGGGTCAATGTCTCCTGCGTGTTGGAACCAGCTGGTCTTGGCTGGCCTGTTACCCGCATGCTTCCTCCCACACCTGGCGAGAACAGCTGACTTAGAGGGTAGAGAAGGCAGACATGCAGCCAAATGCAAACACGGCCAACGGGGAGCAACAGCCAGAGCTCCCCTCCTTCCTTGCTCATGTCTGGCTAACTACCTTCCTTAACACAGATACATCATGTACATTATAAAGCAAGCAAATACATTCAAAATTAAATAAAGTTAAAAAGGATAAAATAAAGAGGCTAGAAGAAATATTTTAAAATGCATTTTTAGTTTAAATGTATTAAGAATATAAAACCCTTTCATTTGTCATCAAAATTATTTGTATAATATTAATAATATTTTAAATCAGACTGCAGGATCGAATATGTTTTACTATATTTTAAACCGTTAATACTTTTGGATACTACAGCTGATGTGCCTAACCCTAAGGGTCAGTAGATTTTAATACATGGTTTGAAACACTAGCATAATTGAAAAACATTCCATGCAAAGACCTGTGGCTCTACGTGTAATGCCGATGCTCGTTTTTTGACCCCAACTGTCAGTTACGCACAGCTTTTTGTTGTTAACTGAGTCAGTACATTTCCATGTTTCCTGATCTTGCCGTACTTCTTGAAAATGAATTGGAAGGTGCTTCTTCTGATACTTTAAACAAGTGGATTCAAAACCACTCTAACTTTCTGATATAAAATTTTGCAAATAGTTACAATGGTTTATTCCCAAAATTTTAGGCATGCAGCTAAGAGCCCTCTTACAGATGACACCTGTAAAAGTAGTGTTTTTTTTGGGGGAAAAAAACCCGACAAAATAATGAAAACCTTCCTCAAATGCTCTCTCCATAAGCAAGAGTTTCTTTAGACACTTTTTCACTTGTATTAAGAATGGAATCTTCATGTGACTGATTGATATGTTAATTTTTTTGAAATTATTTGCCATGTTGTATATTCCTTAGAGCTACTTGGTGCAGAAAAATGTCAGCAAATTTAAACACTTGTCATTTTGTTTTTAAAAAGTGTAACAACTCTGCTATGGCCTCTGCCCCAAGGGGCTCCATGTGTCTGTGAGGTTTCTTCCACCTCATCATGAACCTGGATTTCAGAGGGTTACCTGGGCCAGAGACATCCAGTGGCATTGATGTGTGCTGTAATTGCTTTTGCCAATTTCTTTTCCTCTTCCCCCTTCTTCCTCCTCTTCCCCTCTTTCTCCTTTCTTGACCTTGCGTAGAGATGGTTGAGGGTGGGCTGAGCATTCTCCTCAGTTCATAACATGCCATCATCACCGGCCCACCCGAGATTTCCTGTTAAAAATATACAGAGATATTCTCTCCTGAGTCCCCATAAGTCATTCCCACTTCTCAAGTCCACCAAGAAACTCTTCTCACGTATTTAATGTGGGGTTTTGGGGTATGCATCCTTGCAAAATATATGTTGTTGTTTTATGTGATGTATTTCTAATGTATATAAATGGTATTATATCTCATTATTTTTTCCATTGAACATTTGTTGTTAAACTGTCCTTTTAAACTTCTGGCCACAGTATGCAACCCTGTATCTTCTTTCTTTCTCTCCCAGTGATGGACATCCAGCTTTTTTCCACTGCAGGAAGTAATACAGTGGACATCCTCATACCTGTCCCTTTATAAAGCTGCAAGAGCCCTTCTCTAAAATACAGACACCCGAGTAGCATCGCTGAGCTACTGGGCACGTGCACCTTTCCTGCTGTCCAAGTGCTCGCTTCCTCCTCCCCAGAATAGCTATGCCTTCTTGTTCTCCTGCCCACACACAGGAGGACCCACATACCCACATCCTTGCCAACACTGGGCATAACTCAGCTTTCTAATTGTTGTCAGTCTAATAGATGTAAAGTGCTAGCTGATTGTTTTCACTTCCATGATACTAATGACTTTAGCATCTTGTCAGATGCTTGGGAGATTTCTGGGTTTCCTCTAAGTTGCCTGTTGGTGACTTTTGTCTATTTTCCTATTGGGATTACTCTCTTGTTCTTACTGATTTTTAGGAGTTCTGTGAATAGTCTCTAATTGTGCTGTTTTGCATGGTGGCTACTAACCCCTGTGGCTATTGAGTGCTTGAAATGTGGACGGTCCAAACTGAGAGGTGCTAAATAGGATAAAACACACTTATAATTTTCAAGGCTCAGTATGAAAAAGAGAGAGCAAATTTCTCAATCATTTTTTATTGATTGCATGTTGAAATAATAATATTCTGGATATATCTTAAATATATTACCAAATTAACTTCATTTGTTTATTTTTATGTTTTTAAGTGTGGCTACTAGAAAATTTTAAATTATATAAGTGGCTTACATTGTATTTCTTGTGAAAAAGTACTGATGTAGATACTAAGCCCTTGTCCATTTTAGACACTGTAAATGTCTTTTCCCATTTTGTCCCCTTTTTATCAACTTTATTCACGGTGTCCTTTATTTTTTTTTTTAATCTTAATTTTGATATAGTCAAATTCATTGATTTCTCTGCCTCATGGCTGAAGCTTTGAAATGTGTTTTTGAGAATCTCTTCCTCTGTCCTGGCTCACTAAGAGATTTTCCTAAGTTTCTCCCATTAGTGTTATAATTTCATCTTTCATTTTTAATTCTTTGATTCATTGGGGGCTACTTTTATGTAAAGTGTTTTGCCTGGACCTTTTCTTAGTGTTTTCCTTATACTATGTATTAAGCTATTGACCTTTCATCCACCAGTTTGTGGTGCTACCTTTATTGCATATTAAATTCTTACACACATGCACACACGCACATGGGTATGAGCTCTGTCTCTGTTCCATCACTAGTTACATTCACACAGCTCTTCTGTAAAACATTACTCTTACAAAAGAAGTAATACTCTATTGAGAATATGTGTTCCCTGGTACATCTTTCATTTAATGGCTCATATAAAGTGGTCTTTTGTATATTTCATTATTGAAAGAAAATTTAGCAAATACCATATGATACATATTTTTGAAAATAATCTGTGCTCTTATCCAGTTGTATAGAAAACCTCCCACACAACATACTTTCTTCTAAATCGAATTTGTTCAAATCTTCTAGCGTTTTCTATGATTTTTGCAATGGCAATGCCAGCAAAGGGATGGATTTTACTTTTTGCATTTTTCCTTAAATTACTTTACCTCTTATTACTGTGACAGGACGAATGAGCATTTCCCCAATGGTATTGTCTCTTTTGCCTGTTACTAAGAGATCTCAAAAGAGACTTTTATATATTTATAATTTTATTCAGTAAGATTTTATAAAATACTAGACTGAGCGTTGTCTGATTTTACATATTCCTGAAAAACAGTTGTGGGTGTTTGTCTTCATGTCCTGGAAGTTTAGTTTCTAGAGATCTTGTTAAGCACAACCTCACAGCTACCGGCCTCATGTCAGGGAGGCTGAGGAAGGTGTGCGCCTTGCTGGTTTGGGTCCGCTTCTCTTTTCCCCCATCAGCATCTTGATTTGGAGTCATCTTCACCTTTTCGCTGAGCACACAGAGTTTTTGTGCAACCTATGCCAGCCCGTGTGATCCAGAGGTGGGCACATGGCCCAGGGCAGGCCAATGAGACTCAAGTCCAGGGTTTTGTTGGACATTAGGAGAGAGAAGCTCCCTTTCCACGGAGGCTGTAAGCCTGGGCCACTGGGGAGACAGTCTGCTCGAAACACAAAAGCCCTGACAGTGCGGCTTGAGCTCCTCCTCAGCCCTGCCGCCCCCCAGGATGTGAGCCCCAAAACACCCCCCTTTTTGTTTATGGCTAGTGGGCTGTTTATGGCCATTTTCAAACTACAGAAAATCTAAGGAACCACTACACCCTGTTCTTTATCTTTCAGACAGCTTTCCTGTTCATGAGGTCTGCAGGACGGGACAGGGCCGCCTGGGTCATCCGAGGGCTGTCGTGACTGGCAGGCTTCCGGTGGCCTGAATGGAGAGACCCTTCCCATGGTCCCTCTGTAAGCTGGAGCTGATGTCACTGGCCAGGGAGTCAGCAGCTTCCTGCCTGGCTCCCAAACTATGACAAATATATTGCTAGTTCATACTGCCTGGCACACTGGAACTTTCTAAGAGGGTAGATTTTAATGTTCTCAACACCATACACACACACCCACAAAGAAGGAAAATGGCAGCTCTGTGAATTGAGGGACACATTAATTAGCTTGATTGGGACAATCATTTCACAGTGTATACATACAGCAAAACCTCAAGCTGTACACCTTGAATATATATAACTTCTGCTTGTCAGTTATACCTCAATAAAGCCCCCAAATACATAACACTGTGGTGTGAGTATTTGCCCCTTACTTCTGATCCCCACAGATGTTCTGGGAAAGGGGAGGATTTTCCAGCTCAGCAGCCTTCTGTGTATTTAATTACCCGGGGAGTTCTGTGTTCGGAAACAGTGACTCAGGCACTACAAGAGAGGCACAGAGCCACAGACGCGGAAGGACCTCAGAGACTCTGCTTTGTAGCTGCACAGTTAGAGGACTTGGTCTCCAACAGAAATTCAATGCTCACATAACCGTTTCATGGCAAAACTCTTTAGAGAAACGCCTGGAAGTTTCTTTTAAAACTAAACATTCACCTACCCTATGACCAAACAATGCCACTCCTAGATTTTTACTCAAGAGAAACTAAATCGTGTTTACACAAAGACATGTACAAAAACATTCTCCGAAGCTTTGTCCATAATAGTCCCATACTGCAAACCACCCAAATGTCCATCAGTAGGAGAACGAATTTTTTTTAAAAAGTGATATATTCAGTCGATGGAATACCACCAGCAATTACAAGGAGTGGACTACCAAACAAACAATCTGATTAAGAAATGGAGAGAGGAACTGAAAGACATTTTTCCGAAGAAAACGTACAAATGGCCAACCAGTATATGAAAAAGGGCTCAATACCACCAGTCATTGGAAAAATGCAAATCAAAACCACAAGCTGAAAAAGACAGATGCACCCCTATGTTTATCACAGCATGTTTACAATAGCCAAGAAATGGAAGCAACCTAAGTGTCCATCAGTAGATGAATGGATAAAGAAGATGTGGTACATATTCACAATGGAATATTATTCAGTCATAAGAAGGAAACAAATCCTACCATTTGCAACAACATGGTTGGAGCTGGAGGATATTATGCTCAGTGAAATAAGCCAGGCGGAGAAAGATAAGTACCAAATGATTTCACTCATATGTGGAGTATTAGAACAAAGAAAAAACTGAAGGAACACAACAGCAGCAGACTCACAGGACCCAAGAATGGACTAACAGTTACCAAAGGGAAAGGGACTGGGGAGATGGGTGGGAAGAGAGGGATGAGGGGGAAAAAGGACTATTACAATTAGCACACATAATGTACCAGGTGTGGGGTGGGGTGGGGGGATACGGGAAAGGCAGTATAACAGAGAAGACAAGTAGTGATTCTATAACAAGTGACTGCAATGGGGTGTGTGGTGGGGACTTGATAATAGGGGGAGCCTAGTAACCATTATGTTGCTCATGTAATTGTATATTAATAATAGCAAAAAAATTATTAAAAAAATTATTAACTTAAAAAAAACCCCAAAAAACCCCACAAGCTATCACATCATGCCTGCAAGAACGGGCATCACCAAGAAGACAAGAGACAACAAATGTTGGTGAAAATGTGGAGAAAGGGGAACCCTTGTGCACTGCTGGTGCGAATGGAAATTGGTGCAGCCACTATAGAAAACAGTGTGGAGTTCCCTCAAAAAATTAAAAGTAGAACTACTACAGGATGCAGCATCCTACTTCTGAGAATATATCCAAAGGAAATGAAAACAGGATCTCACAGACATCTGCATCCCATGCATTATTCACAACAGCCGAGACCTGGAAACAGCCTAAGTGTCATTAATGGGTGAATTGATAGAGAAGATATGGTATATCCATTACAGCCAAGAGAATACTGTTCAGTCACAAGAAAGCAGGAAATCCTGCCATCTGGGGCAACATGGACGGACCTTGAGGGCATCATGTTAGGTGAAATAAGTCAGACAGGGAATGACAAATACTGGAGATCTCACTTATAAGTGGAATCTAAAAAAGCCAGACTCATAGAAGCAGAAGCTAGAATGATGGATCCTAGGGGATGGGGGACAAGGGGAGATGTTTGTCAAAGATTATAAACCTCCAGCTATAAGATGAAGGAGTTCTGGGGATCAAATATACAGCACTGTGATTATAGTTAATACTGTATTACATACTTAAAAGTTGGTATGATAGTAAATCTTAAATGTTCCAACCACAAAAAAGAAATGGTAATTATGTGCCATAATACAGGGTTACCTAACAAGGGTGGCAACATTTTGCAATATGTAAGTGTATTAAATCAACAATCAGTACACCTTAAATTTATGCAATATTATACGTTAATTATATCTCAATAAAGCTGGGTGTGGGAAAAAGCAATGAACTACTGATAAACACAACACGGAGGCCATCTCAAGCAACATGCTGAGTAAAGAGGCCAAGCCCTAGAGTGCATAGTGTATGACTTTGATTGTAGGGGCTCCTAGACAGACAAACCCATCTAAGGGTTTGTAAACTCAGGACAAGTGCCTTTGTCGCTCTGGCTCCATGGCGGGCTGTCCAGCGGGGGCTGGAACCCTGGAGGAAAGGCAGGCACTGCTAGAAATGTATCCAAAACACTCGCCTCTCCCCTGCTCCTGCCCTTCAATCACTGTCTGCCTCCACGGCGCAGGCCAGCAGAGCCGCGAGTCTGAAAACACAGCCCGCAGACAGGGACCCTGCCCACATCACCCGGGCGACGACGGAGCGAGAGGCACATCCAGGGCTGCCTTGCTCAGGTTGCCAGATTTATTGAATAAAATACAGGATGTGTGATTGAATTTGAATTTCAGATAAACAACAAATGATTTTTTAGGATGCGTAGATCTCAGGCAATATTTGGGACCTATTTGTCCAAAAACATCATTCTTTATCTGAAATTCCAATTTAGCTATGTGCCCCAGATTTTATTCACAACCTATAGTAAGCTGTCATTCTTCCCATGCCACTGTCCCAACGCGTGACTCTCACAGGCAGAGGCCACGTGGGGCAGACCACCCTGTCGGCGAGGTCCTCACTGCTTATTCACGGACTGGCGTTCTGGTGGGCACCTTCACAGCAGCCAGAATCCTCTTGGCTACAGGGGACAGAAATGCAAAGTAGACGAGCAAGCTGACAGGGCTGCTCCCAGGCTGACGCTGTCAAACCTGGGAAAGGACGGGCCTGCGGCACTGAAACCAGGAACCCTCCTCCCTCCCCGCCTCTTCTGGCCCTGCACGCCGCCTTCCTCCTTCCAGTCAGCTTGTGGGGACCCGGCTCCCAGACTCACAGTTTTCCATGAGCAAGAGAGAACAATTCCCAGTGGACAGCAGTCGTTGGGGAAGGTCATCGCATCACTGGGCCTCAAAGTGTGGCCCCGAGTGGCGGCCCCAGCATCAACAGGAACTGGTTAGAAGTCCCAACGCCTCCCAGGCACTGAGCCTCCAGATGCGGAGGTGCGCCAGGGTGTGAGGGCCACAGCCCCGGAGCAAGCGAACTGCTCTTCCTAGAGGAAGAGGTGGGCTCTGGACAGAAAGCAATAACTGCTTTCCATCCCATCAGCCTTGGAACCAGCCGACTTAGCCAGGTTAGGTCTGGGAGTCTGCGTGAGCTCAGGCCGCAGAGTGGGACCCTGTCACCAGGCCCGGCACCCAGGGTGGGGTGGCCCGATCAGCCTTCCCAGCTGCATCCCAGCCTGGGGTGTTTCAGCCCTTGGCCCTTGCGCCCAGCCTAGAGGGCTTTCCCACCCCTATCCCTCCATGATTAAAGCGGAATCGGCTGATCGTTAGCATCCAAGACAGGGCAATTAAGTGGTAAAAATAAGGATCAGTTTTGGTTGTCGCTTTTAAAGATGTAATAGGAGCCTCTTACATTTTGCAAAATTATGCCATTATATTGACACACCTAACCTGATTATGGTTTCTTCAAACGCCTTCCTTTTATCGCTTAAGACATTAAGGCAGACATTTTAAACCATATCTTTGCATATCTCCAACATTAACGAATTATTAGACACTAATTGCTCTGGGTTCTAGCCACCTCTCTACACAAAGTTTTCCATTTGCACAGTTGAAAACATACCAGAGTCATTTGTGTTCCTTACAGCTATGAATTTGTTAGCTTAATGTAGAACCAGCACAACCTGGGGAACTATTGTGTAAATATAGATAATGCCTCGCCAACGATGATAATTAAGCAGAGACCTCCAGAAAGACATGTTCTTTACTGCCTGCCATGTGGGTGAATAAAAGCCTGTGGCGTGGCACAAGGAAGCCCCTGGTCCCTTAGAGGTTCTTTCTGAGCCTGAAACCCTTCGGTTTCCTTAGAGTAGATAAGAAACAGGATGAAGACTCTCTCCTACTCCCCTGGAGCCCCAGAGCTACCCAGGAGCAGAGTGGCCTTGGCAGCTGGCTGTGACTCCTGTCCCAGTCTATCCGTCCATCTATCAGTACCATTCCGAAATACAGTGCTGTGCCTAATGCTGTCATCTCATCTGTATCGAAATCAGCATCATGAATAGCGGTGTTTACTCTTAATCAGAGCACAGATTTGAAGGTTTCTGGTAACTCCAGGCAATGAGGTTCTGCCTGCCAATGCAGGAAAGGGGGTCCTGCTCAGCTGCCCTACAGCTGGCACATTATGGAGGAGGCAACAGAGGCCCAAGGGAAGGAAAGGATTCATCAGAGCAGAGAAGCCATCAGGGATGGAAGGGGACCTGGGAGCCTTCCCCCAAATGCGGGCTCATCTTCTGTAGTAGCCACTGACTTCAGATCAATGAAACCAACATTTCTGGGGGTGTGCAATGGGCTTTGGTTGCTCTGCAAGGCACTTGGAGGACTGATGGGTAAGACGTGGTCTTGGCCTTGAAGAAAGGTTTCAGTCCAAGTTGAGAGTCAGATAGGAAAAGAAGTCAGGAACAATATGAGACAGAATGGAAAAAAATACTGATGGCTCTTATATGCCCTACTTGCCACAGGACCTTCACACATGCCGTTTCTGCTGTTTGGCTCACTCTGTCCCTCTGCCTTCTCTTGGTCAGCTCCCACTAGCCCTTCCTCATTCCATTACCGCCTCCTTTCTACTGGAAGAGGTCAGAATTCCCCTCAGAGTTCCCCTTAGGCACTCATCACACACTCAATTTGCGAACCAGACTGAACTTTCCATGAAGGTCTCAGCTGCCCCTTTATTGTTCACCTGTGCACTGATCCACATAGGACTGTAA
Organism: Phataginus tricuspis; assembly: GCA_029783875.1. Lineage (NCBI taxonomy): Eukaryota > Metazoa > Chordata > Mammalia > Pholidota > Manidae > Phataginus > Phataginus tricuspis. The sequence continues at coordinate 4,381,058 of JAQQAC010015468.1, forward strand.
GTTAGAGTATCCTGTGTGACTCAAAACTGTCATAGATTAAATATATTAAAAAAATATTTAAACTATATCTACATCCATATATAAAAACCGTGTAAAAGATGTCTTCTGTCTACATGTAAACAGAAGTGTCTCCCTTCGTGGTTGCCCACTGAGCGATGGAAGGTCTGCAGGCTGTCCAGCATCCCTCTGAAGGCCACCGCCCACACCAGACATTGTGACAGCCAGAAAACCTCTGACAGACCGACAGAGCACCCCCTAGGGAGGGACGACACCCCCATTCAAGAGCCACCACTCCAGAGATCTAACAGGATTGGCTGTATCCAAAGGGACTAACTTGCTGGGATGTACAGCATGGTGGAGACTGAGGAGTGACAGTGTAGGGCCACCCCTTCATCCATCCAGCACTTACTTGTGTATTTACATGCACAGGCTGGGGGGTGTTGGGACCCAGGGGTGTGCAAAACCTGACATAGTCCCTGCCTTCATGGGCGGCCCATCCAGAATTATAGCGCAGGCTGTAGGGAGGGTCTTTGATATTTAGATGGATAGGAGCTTTGCACCACTACTGGTTAGAATGTACTGGAAACAGGAGTTATAACACGTTGGCAGGACTTCGTACCTCTTGGATGAGTGTTGGTGCATTGCGTGGAAGATGCTCCTGACAGTTCATTTTCATGCGTACTTGCACGTGTCTGCCTCTCAGATGGAACCAAAGGCGTACTTAGCAGATCTGGAGATGAGAACAAAAAGACACGGTTCTTACCCTGATGTCAGAATTAGGATTCGAGAGATCTCAGGTTGAAAGCATGGCTGGAGAACAAACAGAGTAAATCAACCAAGAGTGAATGACAAGAATTAATTTTATATACACTCCCACTCCCATCCCCCCAGTTATAGGACCAAGGAGACCTAGCTTAAGAGAAGCTCGTATGACAAGTTCCTGGGAGGTGTAGGTATGTCCAGACCAGCAATGGGATGTGGTGCCATGAAAGAAATGCAACCCACTGGCTACATTAAGTAAGGTATTGGGCGCAGATGCAGGGAGGGGATAGTCCCACTGGAGAGGCAGTTATCCTCAACGTGCAAATCACACCAATGTATCAGTGTCACTGGGCCCTGCCTTCCCTGTTACTGTTGCCATGCCCACTTGGTCAGCATCCTTCTGACATGACTCATGTACCAGGGCTTTGTGAGGGCTTGGGGTAAGCCCAGGGGAAGGGCAGTGGCTTTCCTAATTAGCTCTCCTTCGAGTCTCTCCCATTGTTTAGCTGACAGGTCTCAGCTAAGTTAGTCCACCTTTCCAAGCCTTAGTTTCATCTCCGGGGAAGTGGTGATAACAATATGTGAGGATGATAGGAAACAATTTATATATAGTATAAGGTAGGCCTCTAATTACTCTGACGTCCCTTTATTATAACTTCTAGGATTGGGTGTGATTTTCTTTTTCTTTCCTTTTTATCTAGAGTTGATGAATGCTTAGCACATTCTGCAGAGCATAAGTGAGGGTCTTGTTACCAATCCCAATTAGATATTTAAAAAGTCCCATAAATCTCGATATGTTATAGGGAACTGAAAGCTGGAATTGCAGGACCATTGCTCTAAAGAACACAGCAATCATTCTCCTAAAACCCTCGTGTAATTTCTTCAGTCTGCTTAGCAGTGTGTGCCTATCAATAATTGGCCTGTTATGGATTTCCCAACCCTAGATAATGCAGCTAATGGCTCTGTTTTTCCAGCCAGGATGAAATGAAGAGAACAGAGTGTGTTGAAAGTTGGCTGCTGGCCTTATTATTTGGGAGCATATTAATCCAAAGTATGAATGACATGTATAGAATTTGGGTGTCCCTGGCTTTTGAGAATGGAATTGAGTGTTGATTTCTACACCATTGTCTTACTGTTTAATTAAACAAACCACAGTCCTGGGTGTGTGCTGGTGACCCAGGCTCTCACTCCTTAACAAGCTCAACGGCTTCCCATATGAGCTATCACACACCTGTCAGAGCTCTGTGCACGGGGAGCTGGTGGCTTCTTGACAATGGAGTAGAATTCACAGCTCACATCCCACTTCCTGTATGTGACCGATTCCACTCAAGTCCTTAGTGAATAACCCTCGTTCCACATGATCAGACAACGGGAATGTATGATGATTAATTTTATGTGTCACCTTGACTGGCCGTGGGGAACTCAGGTCAAACATTATTTCTGGGAGCATCTGTGATGATGCTTCTGGATGAGATTGGCATTGGAATCAGTGGACTCAGTACATTAGATTGCCTTCCCCAGTAGGAGTGCCTGAACAGAACAAACAACAGAGGAAGGATGAATTTGCCCTTATTTTTCCTGCCTTACTGGATAAACTGGGATATCTCATCCCATCTCCTCCCACTGTTCAGGATTTACATCATTGGCTGTCTAGGTTCTTAGACCTTTGGACTCAGAGTGAATTCTACCACCAGGTTTCCTGGGTCTCTGGCTTGTAGATAGTAGCTCTTGGAACCTCTCAGCCACCATGACTGCATAAGCAAAGTCCTCATCTATCTAGCTATCTATCTATCATCTACCTACCTACTCACCCATCCATCTATCCACACATTCATCCATCCATCCATCATCCACCCACCCATCTATCTGTCCATCCATCCATCCATCCATCCATCCTCCATCCATCTATCCATCCTCCATCCATCCATCCATTCTCCATCCCCC
>JAQQAC010015468.1:4384263-4425068 GCA_029783875.1 Phataginus tricuspis
GCGGCTGAGATTTGGTAAAGCAGTGTAGGGGCACACAGGCACGCATCAGCTTGTGCTGTCTTTTTGTCTGTGTGGTGCAAATATTGCAGACAGAACTGTTTTATAGAAAGAGATGCCCATGGTGTGTGGTGTATGGTGTGTGAAGGAGAGGGGTGGCGAGATGGAAACATGGAGGGGTGAGTGGAGGGTCAGGGGAGCCCCAGGAAGCCACCTTGGGGAGGGAGCTGACATCATGGGTGTTGGTTGATCGCACCCTGGGAGCACCACCATGGGCAGAGGCTGCTGGGCAGGAGGCAGAGAGCTGCCCTGCAGCCTCAGCTGGCCCCCCAGGAGCTATGGAGCTGGGGTGACCCTCGGGGTTTTCCCCAGCTGGGCTGAGATGGCTGGGCCTTTATGCACCAGTGTCATTGATTGCTGGCCACCCAGGAAGGGCCTGACCTTGGCTGTGGCTGACCCTGCCAGCAGTCAGCACATGTTCCCATTAAGGGGGTCTGGGAAGCCCCACAGGTCATTTAGGGGCAAATTCATGAAGGTCTCAGGAATCTGGACTTGGTTCTCACAACCACCATCATTCTTTAGCACACATGGTTCTTACACCTAAAATTTTTAACATGTTAAAAATGCTTAATTCAAAAATATCTGAACCTACAGAAAACCTACAAAACACTTCCAATCTACAGAAAAGTGGCAAGAACAGTACAATGAACACCCACACACATACGCCCCTCACCTAGATTCATCACTTGTTGGCACCATGAACAAGAGCATCACCTTCCATTCGGTGTTTCTCAAGCAGGCTTCCCTGACCTCCGAGGCAGGCCAAGTGGCAGTTACCCTTCAACGTGTCGGCGTGTAGCTCCTGAGAACCAGGCCCTCCCCTTCCATAGTCAGAGTGTAATGAGCAAGTTCAGGAAGCATAATACCGATCAGTACTGTTATTTACCGCTCATCTGCCTTCCACTGCCCGAGACTGCCGGGTGGCAGCCCTTCCTGGGTCCTGGACCTGCTCTAGGATTAGTCATTGCGTTTGGGGTCCAGTCACACAGCTTCCTTAAGGAGCGACACTCTGCTTTTGTGAGGTTTCCTGACGTTTTCCAGATTCGACTCCCGGGGAACCTCAGCTTGGAAGGAGAGGCCTATCCCACTCCAGCCTCAGCTTGCCCCGGTGCCAGAGGCTCCAAGCCCAGGCTGCTCCCTCCACCAGACACTCCATCTGCTGCCCGCAAGGGGCAGCCCCACTTGTCTCTGGCTTGGCTTGCAGAGCCTTGCTGTCTTCCTCGCAGCAGGCAGGGGACGGGAGCCACTGAGAGCTCCACGCTGCAAGCTCTGGCCTCACGTTCTTGGGCATTTGCCCCTTTATAGGGTTGCTGGGGTGGAAGAATATGCATCTCAGGTTGCCCAGAGCTGTGCAGTGATGCCTCTAAACCCCTGCAGCTGCTCCTGTGTGTCCGGCCCTGCAGGTGTCCCTAGCGAGCCCACTGGAACTGGTACCAGGTGCAGAGCCCAGGGCTCCTAGCAGGTGCGCACCATCCGCTGGAGCCCCGGCCGCCATCCACCGACAGCCATGCCTTCGGCTTCACACATCTGCTCAGTGGCTTGCTTCTCTCTCAGGCCCTGACCCAGGAGCAGTGCTGAAGACAACCCAGGATCTATGATGCACATAATCACAGATGCCATCAGGGATGCTTCAAGATTTTGACAGACATGTTCACACACAACTCACTATGTAGCATGTAGCAATAATTAATCAAATGTCCCTTTATAAAAATCCCTATTTAACAGTTAAAATAAAGACATGATTGGAAGATGAATTCTACAATGACTCAATAAAATTCCCAAAAAAACCAACCCCTATTTGTTCAAGCACGGGCCAGCTGATCAAGTCCCTCTAGGTACAGCTGGCCAGAACCTCAGTTCACAACAACTCAGGCTTGTCCTACTGCTACCTTGCGCTTACGGTCTAGCCCTGGAATGGACTGCTTGGGTTCAAATCCTGGCTCTGTCTCTGAATGACCCGGGGCAAGTACTGAAGCGCTTTGAACCTCTGTTTCCTCATCTGTAAAATGCAGATAATAATGTGGGAATTAAGTGAATGAATGCCGTAAGGCACTCTGACCGCGACTGTGGCCAGGCAAGCCCGCACCACGCTCTCTGCTGGCATTAGCACGTCAACCTGACAGTCCTTCAGGACTGGCTCCTGCGTCTGGGCCTGGACCTCTCACAGGAAATGAACATGGGGAGTAAAATGTATTCTGCTTTTCTTTTCACCAATAAAAAAACAGTAAAGTCAATGGAAAAATAAATCTGTACTACACATACAGATTAATGGTCATATCCTTAAAACACATCCTACGAAAGAGAAAAATTAACAACCCAATTTAAAAAAATGGGCAAAGTGCTTGTGTTGGCAGTTAACTAAGAATGATTATAAATGGCCTATAAATAATCTCATGTTCCATTAGTAACTAAAGAAATGTAACAAATCAACAAAGAGATAAGGCTTGTAGCTGTCATTTTCAAATGATAGCACTGGGCCTCGATGTCAGTAAAATTGTAGGGAAATGTGTCTTATCCCTCAGTCCTGGTAGGATTTTAAATTTATATCTTTCTAGGGTCAAATTGGCAACATCTATCAGGGGTTCCCAATCTTTTAGTATCTATGAATTCATCTTAATGAAATAATGATAGATATATTCAAAGAGTTTTGAGAAAGTTCATTTCCTGTTGCTTCTAATAGGGAAAACAACCTACATGTCCAACAAGAGGGGATCACTTAAATAAATTATGGCATATGCACACTATGAAAAACTTCATACCTTACACAATGGTAGAAATTATATTTACTTATACAAGAAGTTCATAATTTATTTTTCAGTGAAACAATAGTTTAAATGAAAAACTATACACAGTATAATCTGTTTCAGCAGAAAAAAAAAAGTACCTCTATGCAAAGGAAAAATATTTAGAATAGTATACTCCCAAGCTTTAACAGCAGTTAAACAGCAGAAGTATGGGTAATTTTTATTTTCTTTTGCTTTTTATATTTCTAATTTCTTTATAATTTCACAGTAATCACACTTATTTTTTTTTTAAATGGAAGTAAGCTGTAATTACTTTGGGGAGTAGAACTAGAAAGGTATGGGTAAATTCTTTTTTAATCTACTTTTTCAAAAAGTGGTAATAAAGGTGGCTTTTCTACTTTTTTTGGAATATTCTAGGCTTTTTCAAAATTAGAGAAGGATCCAGTTGTATGAGTAGGCAGCGTGAATTGTCTAAAAGGGGCTTAGCTGATTACTAGCCAGGATCCCAATACGTGATGCTAGGCATCTTCTTGTGAGTTTCCACCTTTGTCCCATCCTAAATCCAACAAAAAGTGAAGTCATCAGCTGAGGAGAGTGCTCATTACACAATAAATTGAATGTAGCCACTGAAAATATTCATGCAAATATCTTCATTAGTAAAATCATGCAATTAAACTGAAATATGTGCTAAATGAAGCAGCCAAATTGTTGCATATTTTCCCAGCTCTTAATTATAATTTTGGTAATCAATTTTTCTCTTGATTATCAAGAATAAAAAAAATCTTCATCGTATGCACCATCTGAGGAGGAGATGGAACATGAGATAAAAACCCTGAATCGTTTTAGCAAAGGGGGCCATTAACCTTTCCTATGTTTTTGTTCATTGCAGGCATTTCCCTGCTAATGCTCATTGCTGAAGATGATTGGATTTTAACAAGAGCTTTTTGGATCAAGCGTCAGGCCTTCCTGAACTCTACATTTTGCAAGAACCACTGTCATTAAAGGTTACCAGCACTTCTATTATCGTCTTCCCGGCGTTTATTTCTTAAATGGCTTTTGACGGCAGTGTAAAAATTTTCCCTAAGTGAAAACTAACATCCAAGCTCACAACCCAACTACCCAGAGGGCCCCTGACGCCCAGCGGCCACAGGCAGAGCAGCGGGGTGGGGAGCAGGAAGCCCTAGCGGACACATCTCCCTCGTTTTCTGGCCTCTTACTCCATTTTAATGGGCAGTTAGGGGATTTGAAGGTGGGAAGAACAAACAGTATAGCATTTTACAAGGTGACCCTGGAGGAGTGACTGAGCATGTGGAGCCTCAATTTTGTTTCTGTAAAATGGGGGGAAAGAACAAATTCACAAGCTAGTGAGAATTGAGAGGAGGCAAGTCTCGAGCACATGTAAAGGAGAAAATATATTTGCCAACATTTAGGTTCACACCTTTTAACCTCCCCCTTTTATCATGTTCTCCTTGGAGCCGTCCACCTAATGCTAAATAAGAACAGATGCCCCGACAGGTGGGCGCTTGACCTTTCCAGCGAGATGTTGGTCTTGCCCCTTGGCCTTAGGGTTCCTCAGGAGAGGTAGCAAGCTCCGTGCTTAGTCGTGAGGGTAGAGTTGGCAAGAGCACCTCGATGGTGCGTAGGGAAAGGCTCAGAAGTCAGGGCCGGGGGAGTGCTTGGCACAAAGCCGTCCTTGGCAGGGGGCCTGCCTTTCAGGTTTGTATATTTATCGTGACAGTTTTCTAGATACAAAATGAGTCACTACAGTGAGTTTCTGTGGATGTAAGTAAAGTATCCTGAGGAAGCCACCCCTCTTTCTCAGTGGCACAAGGACACCCCGTAGGCTGCTCCCCGGGAAAGCCCTCTCCTGATGACACCACAGCTTTGAGGGGAGAAGAGGAAAGGTGTAAGGAGCAGAGGGGACGATCAGGAGACCCTTGTTAGGGGGTCCTGGGGGCTCCTGAGTGTGAGGGCTTCTGTCTGGGTTCCCTTTAAGGAGCTGGAAGGAGGCTACACCTCGGGCAGCCCCGGCCTCAGCTGGGGGAACCAGCTAGACTAGAAGAGGAGGCCTGAGCATTGCCCACTCAAGCTGGGAGCCTGACCGACACGTGGGCAGGGGTAGCAAGCAAGACCTAGCGCAGGGCCTGAGGCCAGAACATGGGATCCCCAGCGCTCTACTCCTGGGCCTAGGTGGGCAAGGGACGGGGCTGGGCCCAGGACAGGAGCCAGCAGGGAGGGGACCAGAGCCCGAGGATACCCTCCTTCCCTGCATGTGTGCGCACGGGTGGTGAGCGTGCTCCCGGCACAGCCAAGTCTGTCACAGGAGCCGGAGCTGACCCTGCCCGCCGGGCCCAGAGCCGTGCTGTGTCCGTGAGGCACCACAGCCACCCGGCGGGGGCTGCCCTGGTGAGGACACATGCCAGCACCGTGGGAAAGCAGGGGAGTGGCTGCCGCTCCAGGGAAGGTGCTGGGAGAGGTCTTGTTTCAGCGGACCCACAGACTGGAATTTGGGGGGTCAAGAAGTGGGGGTATTCCAGATGGAGGGCCAGGGCCTGGCTAGGGTAAAGGCCTGGGTGGGAAGGAGTGTGCCATATGCAGGACTGGGGGACAGCTCAGGGCGGCTTGGTAGGGAGAGCACGGGAGGGAAGGTGGCCGGGTCTTAGCTCCTGGGGCTTCTTCAACTGCCTAGGACAGGCGGGCTCCAGAGCAGGTAGACCCCGGGTTCTGTCAGCATCCCAGAACTCTCCATTGCGCAGGCCAGCAGATACGCCCTCTGCCTTTCCAGGAAGATGTCCCTCCTGGAAAACCTCTGCTGGGAAGATACAGGAAAGATGTGCATTTGGGTGTGGAGGGGAGGAGGGACACGGTTAAATCAAACCCTTCTCTAATATTCAGTCCCAGAAACTTAGTTAAATGATTATGGTTATCCTCCGATGACAATGATAAGGAGTGAAATGATAAATGATTATCCTCTTATGATGGAATATTCTAGAACCATGAAAAAATCCTAGTTCTGAAAAGTATTACCAATAGCACTTGTAATGTTAGATGCAGAACTCTGATACAATTTTACCAACTGGCATAAAATAATTTCTTAGAGAAAAGTCATCCAGACTAAACAGGCTTTGTACTTACTGTAATTTATCACTAAATAGGAGAAAATGTTTAGCCTTAATAACTGAAGCAGAAAAATTTTAAAATGATTCGATGCTCCCTTTTTGTAAAGACTGGACAATTAAATGGTTAAAGGGAGTTTTCCCTTAATACAATGACACTTCGCATTTGAAATTCAAATCCAACGGATGTTTACAGGAGAGCACGACTCTGGTCTTGGCATGTACCTTGGCGCGCCTCAGCCTGTTTTCACAGCGATGCGCTAAGCTCTAGTCTGTGTGGCCCTGCACTGCCTCTTTGACCTCATCTCCTCCCATTCGCCCTCTGGTGCACTTAGAGCCAGCCTCACGGGCCTCCCTGCTCTCCTGGAGGATACCAGCTTCGCTTCTGCCTCAGGACCTTTGCACTCACAGTTAGTTCCCTCTGCCAGAAGACTTCCCCCAGCCCCAGACATTCCCATGGCAGTGGCTCCTCCATTTCTTTTGAGGTCTCAGCTCACATGTCACTGTCTCTTTAGGTACTTTCTTGAGAACCCTAGTAAAAAGGCAAGCCGGGTGCACCCCAACGCCTACACGTGCTCCCCATCTTCTCTATCGCTCTATCTCCCGTCATCACCCAGTACCAAACACTGTCTTTTCTGCCTGCAGGCCAGAAAGCAAGGGTTATGATAGCAAGGGATTTGTAAGCTGTTTCCCCAGGGCCCAGAACAGTGCCAGGCACAGCAACTGCTCAAAGAGTATTTGTTACATGAATGAATGAGCAGAAAAAAAGAGTTGCCCTGTGGGAGAGGAGGAGACATCTGCGGATTCTCCATTCCAAATCCTTTTGCTTAGGAATTCTGCTTGCCTCAATTTCAAACATTTTTGAAAAGGCAAAATATGTACCTGGTATAAAAACTGAAAGGGACATAGACTTAAGTGTATACAGTAAGCACTAAGCCTCCCACCCCTGCCCAGGGAGTCCCTGTCCATTGCCTGTCTAATAGATGGAAAGGGTAGTTCCTGTGTAATTTTAATTTGCATTTTCCTTTCCCAAGTGAGTTTGAACTTAGATTTAAGAGCAGTTTGTGTTAACTTTTCCTGGGGCCTGTTGAAAGCTTAACCATTTTTTCCAATTCATTTGTCTGTCTTTTTCCTATTGATTCATAGGAGCTCTTTTCATAGTAAAGAAATCAGGTCTTTTAGCATACAAATAGTTTTTCAAGGTTTGTTGTGTTATTTGACTTGTTTATAGCATACATTTCCATGCAGAACAGCTTAATTTTCATGTCAAATGTATCAGTCTCCATGATGGCTTCTAAGTTTTGTGTCATACTCAAACGATTATACCAAGACTCTCCTGTGCTTTCTTGTGGTCCTTTTACTTGCTGCTTGATAATATTGTTGATGTTCACATTAGGAGTAGATGTGTCTCTCTGTATTGCATGCAATAGGACAGAAAACTATACTTAGGTTTTACCAGGAGCCCATGTCTGTCCCAGGAAAACACTGAAAAGCCAGCCAAAGGGTACGATTGCCATCAGAAGGTCCTCTCAGTGGTTTCTATGGTGGGGCTGCGGGCTGCATGTGGGAAGACCTTCTGCCCTGTTCATGGGAGCAGTTCCCACCGTGGGAACCCCAGAATGTCAGCAAGTGACAACTGATACCACCATTTGGCACAGGGTGGAGACAGTCTGGGGGTGCTTGGATGTTTCTGGACATTGCATTTGATACAGAAGAATACTGGGAATTTGAAGCCCTGCAGTAGGTCTTTAGCACAAAGTAGTCCGGAATTGCTACCTCACTGCCTCATTGTGATTCAAATAACTGGAAATACGAGCTAAGCAGAGAGAACAATTGGTATGGGAGAGCCTCACAGTCCTGTTTCTTGGGAACCTCTGCAGCCCCTGCCCGCCGCACATCACTCCTCTGACTGGGACATGCGCCCCATTGTCCTGAGCTTCTCGGCACACCCCAGGTCATTTCCTCCGCGGTGGCCACAACAGTCCTCTATTTACCGATCACTACCTTGGCTGTGGGTTTTCAAAGCCAAACATTTTGAGGCAAAGGTCTAACTTGGAGGAAACTAGGAAAAATACTTAAGCTTTTTGTTTTTTAAAAAAATGACTATAGTTTTCATAAAATGATACATGGCTATGCTTTTAAAAAATTGAATGCGTAAAAGAGCAGATAATGCCAAAGAAGAAACAGCCTCCATATCCTACTCCCCTGAAATCATCATTATGAGTATTTGGTCTTTGCTGTGCAAATAACATGCTTGGTTAAAAATGGGGAATTTGACTATACATACTATTCTTAATGAGAAAGCATTTGATGTTGCTTGGATTTGACAATACAAGAATCTGAAGTTGAGCTAAAGAGATCGCCCACCTTTCGTTGCGCACAGACACACAGTCAAGAGAAACAAGGTCACTGTCCCTTTAAAGTTACGAAAACAAAAATCAGAGAAGCTGAAGTCATTAACTTTTTCTTAGATTCGATGTTTCAATTCTAGATGGTATTTATTGATGCTCTGGCATGAAAAATGAGAAAAATTGGTCCATTTATTTTTTCTCCCTACTCCTTACCCTGTCAGCCCCAGGAAATCATTTAAAAAGAGAAAACTAGGTTTTATGGTAGTTGATTAACAAATGTTTATGCCATATAAATCCCTCAAACTTTTAACTACCGGTCGAATGCCAAGTATTGAAAATCTGTGGAGTAAAGCAAATTAGATAATTACAATTGTGACACTGGAATTAATTAATCTGTTTTGTCTTTTCAACTCTGTCTTAAAGCTGAAATCCGAGAAGACGTGAACACAATTCAATGGCTTTGGAGATTTTTTTGCCTTCTGATTTTGCCTCAGGAGTGAGGAGAACTTAATACCAGTGGAATATTAAGATTTCTGTTATACACGATAAAGATAAACTACAGAATTCCGTAGAGCTCAGATTTTTGCCCGCGTTCCCAAGCGGCACTTTTATCTGCGGTTGAGAGGAGAAATAACCACCTTACTGATGACCAAGATAACCAGTTTGAGTGTGATTTCCTGAAATGTATTAATGGGTGGTTTAGTTTTTAAAGCAGTCAGGCTACCTACATCTGAAATTTGGATGTTCTTTTACAATCCATAGAAAAGACATGACGAGTCGTTCTAATGCGATTAGAAGATTACGTTTGATCACATTTCTCTTTCTACGCACACGGTCCATGGAAGCGGCAATGAGAAAGAGACCGCGGCTGCTGCAGTTTGATGCTGCTACTCCGTGGAATTAATCTGTCCCACAGAACAAAGGGGCCGCATCCCTGGTTTCTCTTCATTCATTCCTTCATTCCTTTCCTTTGCTCATGGACTCATCCACTCACTCCACAAATATTAATTGAGCACTTACTAATGCCAGCCCTGGGCTAGGCGTGAAAGAAGCAAGAGTGACCATATCAGCATTTGCTGGGTAACAAGTCTCCCCACGATTTAGTACAGAAACTGAGTTTGAAACAAGAATGATGTTGTATTGCATGAATCTCTGGGTTGCCTAGTAATTCTGCCGTCTCACCTGAGGCATGTGGCTACATTCAGCCACAGGGCCAGCTGGGCTGGAAGTCCTAGTATATCTGCGTTCACATAGGAGGTGGCTGGGGTCTCAGTTCTCTTCCAGGCAGACTGGCTCCTTTAGAGGGCAGCGTTCCCTAGAGTGACCACGGGAACCACCAGGACTCCTACGCTCTGGCCTCGGAGACTGCAGACTATTACTTCTGCAGCATTTATTGGTCAAAGCAAGTCATGAGGCCTGCCCAGATTCAAGGGCAGGGCAACTTGGACTCCATTTCTGGATGGCAGGAATGGGAAAATCACATTGTAAAGGGACACGTGTAGCAGGATGAGAGGAGCTGGGGCCACAGTTTGCAATTCACCACAGTGAACGAGACAGATGGGGTTCCTGCCCTCATGAAGCTTAGAGTCTAGTGGTGATAACTAGTTACAGCAGCTCCCGTTTGTTGAGTTCTTACCATACAATATGCCAAGCACTGTTCTAAATGATTTACAAGTATTAAGATACTTAATCCTCACAACTGATGACATAATAGTATGAGCCCCATTTTTAACATCAATAACCAGAAGCACAAAGAGGTTATATAATCCTTGCGGTCTAAGAGAGACAGATACTGAATATGAAACATGAAAGTCTAGGTGGTCTGTACACAAGTCTGCTTACATTATTTTCTGCAGGTTAGCAATATTTCTTAGTGTAACATAATGACACGATGGTTGTATAATCAGAGTTATGCTGAGTACAAAGCAGGAGGTACGTGGTGCTCTCAGGGCACACGTCACAGGGGGCCGTGTCCCATCTGGGGTTGTTACGGGAGGCTTCTCTGTGGGAGGGATGTTCCATCTGAGAAACGAATAAGGGAAAGGGGGAAGCCAGGGGAGAAGAGGAAGGTTCTATAAGCACACACACCGAGGAGGCAGGAATTTACTGCAGAGCTGCCCCAGCCCCATGGCAGTAAGACCCAGAGGAGGCGAGGAGAGGCGCCATGCTGGGCAGCACAGGGCAGAACCTCATCTGGGGTATTCGGGGCATTCACCTGTCTTATGAAAATCACTCACAGATTTTGAAGGTAAGTTGTATTGCTTAAAACAAAATTCCAAAGGCAGATGCCAAGTGGGAAGAAATACGAGCAATGTGCATTCGTCTGACACCTATTCCTTCAACTACTGACCACCTATCAGAGCCTGTAGTTCAGGCCCTTTTCCAAGCAGCTACCTAAATATACATATACCCACACAGAACACTGGTTTGGGGGTGTTACCTAACATGAGTTCCACTGATACTTTTCTTATCACACATTTTCTTCAGTAACATGTCTTGATGATAATCGTCCATACTAATTATTCTAGCTCATTCCTTCTGAATGCAAGTATGTTACTGTTTATTTAAATGTTGATGGGTTTGAGGTTGTTTGTATTTTCTCTTATTGCAACCAATGCTTCCAGGAACATCTCTGTCCTCGTCTCTTTGTATGAGGGTAACTTTTCTTTGGCCTAATATCTAGAAATGAAATTGCTGAATTCCAAACATTTGAATAGCTACTGCCACAGTATCGCCAGTATATACAGCAAGGCTGTACCAATTTGTATCTCATTACCTTATCGTAAGACTATCCACTCCTTTGCCAACTAGATATCATCAATCATTAAACTATTTAACAATCTGAAAGGCAAAAAAAAAACAAACCTTGAAATAACTCAACAACAAAAAACAACACACAACAAAAGTCCTGATCTAGTTTGAATTTGAATTGTCCTAATTTCCAGTTCAGTCCTCAGCAGTTTCAGAGAGGTTGCATTTAGGAGACACCATCTCACATCTCAGGAGTAATTTGCTTTGGGAAACTGCCCTGTTTTCTTTAAAAGTTTGTGGATAAATTGGGGGTTAAATTGCCTCCAAATGAAGTTTAAGGTTTATAGCAAAAATGTATGGCTCTGAAGGATATCAAAGTAACAGCTCAGAGCAATTTCAGAGTACTTACAAAGCCCCTATTGGAATAAGAGCACATATGAACAGGGAACTATGATTTGTCTAGGGCTTATTCATTACAGAATTCTTTGTGGGGCAATAATACAAACTGGCAGGCCACCTTTCCTTCTGAGTAGAGTAAATGTGATAATGCTCTACAGTCTATATGTTGCATTCATCAAGATAGGATGGTAATATGCATGTTCATAAAAGTAGGCTTTATCATTTCAGATGTTGTTTATTAAAAGAATGACTCAGCAGGAAACCACATGAGATCTGATCTGGGCTTCTCCCTGGAGCTGGTTTAATAAAAGCCATTAGGTTTTACTCTATTCCTAGACATTCATATTTTAAATGTTATCAAGTTGAAGTCTTAAGTGGTATAATTTTATTAAACATGGAATTGACTGAATACAATTTTTTTTTATTTAGAAATGACTACAAATTGGGATGAACTGATTCTAAGTGCTCAGGACTGGAGCATTCCGTGAAGCCATCGATGGGGACAGAAAGTATCTCTGGTGAACCGGGTCCTTTTTCTTATGGAAGTTCCCAATATGTTCCTCATAGAAAATGCAGACACCCCTCTTTGAAGGCTCACATTTATAGCAGAAGAATGCTTTCTGTCACGGGTTTGGAATGTGATTACGAGGAAACTGAATTTAGGAAAACAACTGTGCACTATTTAATCCATATAATGAATTTCTCTCTTCCACCAAGCTATCTAAGACACCAAAAATCCTATTATTCTACCTCCCAAACATACATCTGACTCACCTGGTTCTCTTAAATGTCTGCTGTTAGTCTTGGGAGTCATCACCTCTTATTTGGGCACCGAGGGGGCCTGCCGGAGGTCTTCTGGCACGCTCTCCAGATCGGGGGGGTGCGCGTGCTCTGGTGCCTATTGTGCACCTATACCCCTCCTTGCCGAGAATACCCAAGAACTCAAGGGAGAGTGACCTCTGGCCTCGGGCGGGTTGGGGTTGGGCTCGGCCTGGTAGGGTAGCCCCGTTTCCCCATGGTTTGTGGCCCACGGAGAGGAATTCTGCCAGGAACTTCCGAAGTTCCCTCAGTCCCTCCTAAGAGTTACTGGACATGCTGACAGTCTTTCCTTTGGGTATGGTTGGACCCGGATGTGAGGCCTGGAAAGAGGGCGCCCTTCTTGCCACCAGCCCCAGGAGGAGGCCAACATATTGGCGGGGAGTGGGCTCAGGGCCCATAAAATTAGGGAAGTGGCCCGGGCTCAGACATAGCAGCCCGAGCTGGCTCCATGGAAAGGGAGAGGCAAACGCTCCTTCTGGAAATCAGCGGGTCTGGGGTTCCTGTCACTTGCAGGAGAGCTACTGTTTACTGCGCCCGCGCTTTCTCCACCCTGGGGCCATAGGGGTGGGTTATAAAGGACACAAATCCTAATGTGTCACTTCTTCCTGAGAAGTGAGAGCAACGGCTTCCTGAGTGTTTTATGAAGTCCCGACAAGGTCCTTCACCACCTGTCCCCAAAAAGCGCTTGAGCTCATGCCCAGGGCACCTCCCGGTCTCCGGGCTCCAGCCACACAGGTCTTCTCTGAGCTGCTAGAAGCTCCAAGTTTCCTCGTGCCCAGAGCCTGCGCGCGCAGAGCCCACTCTGCCGTCATCCGTCCACTTGCGGGCCCAGCCCACCCTCGCAGGTCCCGTAAAAGGCTTCCTGAGCGCCCTCCCCGCCCAGGTACACCCACCTGGATAGGTTCTCAGCACCCTGTGCTTTTGGTAACGCCCTCCAGCTTCTCAGACTTCCCTCATTTTGATGACATTTGTGGTTCTGAGGAGCACTGGCTGGTTATTTTATAGAATGTCCCTCTACTGGAATTTATTTGATGTTATCCTCATGATGAGAATTTGGTTATGCGTTCTGGGGATGAAGACTTTCAGAAGACAGGTGAACTCATCTGTTGTATCAAGGGCACCTGCCATCACGGTGACTTAGCACTGTTGCCTGGCTGAGGGGCGTCTGTTAGGTTTTTCCACTGAAGTTACTTTCCCCTTTCATCCTGTCCTCTTTAGAACGGTGTCACTCTGGTCAGCACACACTTAGGAAGTGGGGAGTTTTGCCCCCTGCAAGTGCAGTTTCAAGGAAGGCAGGGCAGTTGGGGAGTCCATGAGCCAGGGTCCCTGGTCAGAGGAGTCCTGCGTCCTCAGGAATAGGCCAGGCTCTGTATGCCTGCCACGCTCCAGTACCAGGTGGGAGCACCTTGTGGCAGGCATGGCCTCCGTGCACAGGCAACTGGATCTCAGGGTGCGGCCTGGGGCTCTGGGGTGTCACCCTCCCTGAGGGCGGAGGTCTGCAGAGTACATTCTCAGGGAAGCCCAGGCCACAGGGAGAAGCCCCTGTGCCAAGGGCTCCTTCGACCAACCCAGCTGAGGCCCTAGCCAACTGTTAGACACTGCCTCCAGCCTCCACGTCTTCCTCAAGGCAGTCCCAGACCTTGTGGACAGTGACAAGTCCTTCCTGCTGTGTTCTGCCCACATTCCTGGCCCTCAAAATCTGGCAGTACAACAAACGGCCATGCTATGCCACTAGGCTTTGGGGTGGCGTGCGACGCAGCTCTGCTTACTGGATCCCTGCCTGCCTCTGCCTCCACGAGACCCTCACGTCCCCTTAGAATAAACGTCCCCACTGTGCTTGTGTGGCCAAGGCGGCTTCTGTGACATGTGACCGGAAGCCGCTCACTGGAGACCTTCCCTGGCCTAAGGTTTAGGCAGTTGCTGGAGAGCCACAGGTGAGAGGTGCCCAAGGGAGCAGAGAGCTTCTGACAGCAGTGAGAACCAGATAACCACGGAGGCTTCCTCCAAGCTTGGGGCTTGGTACTGGACCGGGCGTGGGCATTCCTTCTCCTTGGTAAAGGCAGTTTGTAATTCATCCTGAACCTGGAAATGCATCTGTTTGAAGGGACTGGGCCACTGCAATCATAGTACAGGAGGAAAGCACCACTCAGGGCTCCCAGGCAAGCCTATGACCTGGTTCCATCAGACCTGTCTTCCCACCTGGATGGAAGCACTCAGCATCTTCTGAGTGCTTCGATCCTTGACACCAATCTTTCGACACAAAGAGGCTCTGGCAAGGATGCTAGAGCTGCCATTTTCTGTTTATATCAAGAAATTGAAGCATGACTTTACACAGACAAGATTTGCTGATCTCTAATGCGTTCTAGAGTGTTTACTCACCACCTTTCAGAAAATTAGAATTTCTGTTTAAACGGTGGACTTCCTTCTCATAATCTATTTATAGCTGACGTTGCAAAAGTTATTTAGTAACGGGAATCAAAGGAGAAGTGGGTAGTGAAGGGAGAGGCAGCTGGGAGGCCAAGGGCCTCAGCAGTGGGAAAGGAGCAGTTCCTGTGTGTTTGGGTGTCCGCTTGATGTCAGCATGTCCCTGGGGAGAAGGGAGATGGGGCAGCCACTGCTGGCATCTTCTCATCTATCCCACTCTCCTTCCCAGTGGTATTCTGACTTCATTCCAGCATCTCCCTGGTTCTCAGAACTGTCACCCCTCCAGGGAAGCACTTCTTCCCCTGGCCCCAGGATGTACCTTCACCCAAGGGCGCTGAGAGGCAGTAGCGCATGGATATAAATTCAGGAGTCAGACGACCTGGGCTGAAACCCTGGCTTTTCCACTTACAGGCTGTGCAACCTTGACCAAGTAACCCAACCTCTCTGGGCCAGAGTTTCTTCATCTAGAGAGCGCATAATAATCATACTCACTTCACAGGCTGGAAGAGGGTGAAGTTGGTATTGAAGTGTGCTTACGATGATATCCCACACAGAATGTTCTTGTTAAGTAAACAGAGCCAGTTTCATTCTCATTACCTGTATTTGGTTCAGGAATGGACATGCGACTGTCTCCAGCCACACACATGAGAGGGAACTGCCCAGACTTCCCTGAGAAAAGCACCGCCCTCTGAGCCTCAAGAAGGTCTCTGGCCCCCAGGCGAGAGCCTCCTGCGTTACCGCCCTACGAGCCGCTCGGTAAGGCTGGCTGCGAGCTGCCCGCACGCGTCCTGCGCCCTCGGGACTTTTTGTGACATAAGAAAAGCTACAACATGCTGTGAGCGGCCACGGCCGGCATGGCGACATGTTCTGCAGGTACTCAACCCGTGCTGGTGTTCGCGGCTTCCCTTGTGTACTCTGGGGTCGATGCCATTTCCTGCCCGGTCTCCAGTCCCGATCGTCTTGTGACGTTCGCAGGCCCTCCGCCCGGCCCACTGGCGCCTAGTACATGGCACGGCTCGGCTCAGTCTTCGCCGTCCTATGCCCTCCCACAAAGTAGCAGGGTGCCTGCAGGGACCCCCAAGCCCTCGTCCGCCCTGCGCTCGGTGTTTTGGAGGAGCAGAGCGGTCTCTGCAGCCCCCAAGCTGGCTGCCAGGCGGACCCACCCGGAGAGCCGGGGTGACAGGTGATCCTCCTGGGCTGGGCTCTCACTGCGCCTGCTGCGCACGCGCCTGTTTGGGGGGGGGGGGTTATGCGAGGTCACGCATGCGCCTTACCAAGGCAGGCGCCCCGGCATACGATCACCGCCCATTGGCTGAACCGGACGCGTGACCACCTAGGAGTGTGAGCACGCGGCCACCCGCCCAGCCCTAAGCAGGTCCCCACGTGGGCCGTACTTGGGGTGTGAACCCGACAGCCCTTCTCGTGCCATGCTGCCCCTGAGGCCCGGCTGCCCAGCCAGATGCACGTTTAAAATGCAGATTCTTGGTTATTCTGGGGACCTGGTACCAACACCTGCCTGTCCCTTTCCCTGCTAATCACTGCAGCTCCGTCACCACCGGAGAACAGCAGGAGAGGTGGGGATACGGGTCACTGAGCATGTTGCGGAATTAAACAGAAACAAAGAAAGAATTGATTCTAGAAGCAATGCATGAACGCGCCCATTATGAAAGCCTACCAGTGTACAAAATAAAGATACAAACGCGCCTTTCGCTTTGCTTCCCTGTAGGTGCGCACCGATTCCTGCCTGCCTCGGCCCTTGCTGTCCCCGAGTGCAACTGCCCCCCAAATCCAGCGACCCCGAAACTTCCCTCCTGTGGGCTGGCTAGGAGGACTCTCCCTCCATCCGGAGACACAGAGGTGGAGGTTCCGAGCAATACCCCAGGATCTCTGGTGCTAAAGTGCGATTTGACCTGGCAGGTGGGGGGCAACAGCCATGCCATGCCCCTCAGGCTCACCCTTTCATAGGGGCTGAGTCCCCATTCCTTCTGGCTGATGCTGCAGGCCCAGGCCCTGCCCAGGGGCCAGTGGGCCTTTACCATCCCATAATAGGCAAGTGCATAATCTGTAGGAACAGAGTGCGGGAGGGTAAGGGCAGATGAAGTCAGAAAAGGGGATTGAAGCAGGCTGGCAGCGCTCATGCAGGCTCTGCACAGCTGTTCTGACCTGGACTAGACTCGCTGAGAGTGTCCCCGGTGGCTGTGCCACTTTGGGACTGTCCCTGTGGGCCCCACCTCTATCCAGCAGCTGCTGACAGTGCAGAGGGGTAGGAGGTAAGAGGGGATGTTCTCAAAAGCTGGGGAAGAACTGGTTGGAGAAGAGGAGCAGACACACCCGAATCAAAGTCTTGGCCCTGCCACCTGCGAGGTGTGTGGCCATGCACTGAATGTCCCTCACTCCCTGGGCACTGTGGGGACAGTAGTCATCTGTGGCTGCCAGTCATGCCCTAGGGCTTGTATTTGTTTCCCAGGACTGCTACCCCAAAGTGCCACAAACTGCCCAGCCTACAACAACAGAAATTTATTCTCACATATTCTGGATGCCGAGAAGCTAAAACCCCAGTGTCAGCAGGGCCACGCTCCCCCTGGAGCCTCTCCCAGCTCCGGGGGGCTGCTGGCCCTCCTGGGCATTCTGTGGCTCGCGGAGCATCACCCCCACCTTTGCCTCCGTCTCCATGTGGCCTCCGCACTGGGCATCTGTGTCTGCGTCCAGATTTCCCCCGGGAAGACCCCAGGCACTGGATTCAGGCCACCCTTCTCCAGCAGGACCTCACCTTAACTTACTATGTTTGCAAAGACCCTGCTTCCGAATAAGGCCACACTCCCAGGTACTGGGGGTTAGGACTCCCACATACCTTTGGGGGACACTGTTCTATTACTCTAGTGCCCTGCCCGTGTCCCCCACCTTTGCCACCTTAGTAAATGCCAGCCTGACCTCTGATGCCAGCACCCATGTCCCTTTGAGAACTTTCTCTTGCCATGGGGACCTGTGCTGTCACCAGGGTCAGTATTAACACCCCATCATGCCCACCCCGCCACCCCAGCAGCTCTCAACCAATGGCTGACAGCAGTTGGTATATAAATATCCCAGCCTTCCTACTCCCTGGGGGATAACAATGTTTTTATTAAGGTATCATTGATATACAATCTTTTGAAGGTTTCACACGTGCAACATTGTGGTTACTCCATTCACCCATATTACCAAGTCCCCCCCCACCCCATGGCAGTCACTGTCCATCAGTGAAGTAAGATGCCACAGAGTCACTACTTGTCTTCTCTGTGCTGTGCTGCCTTCCCTGTGACCCACCTACATTATGTGTGCTGATCATAACGCCCTGGAGGATAACTCTTGAGGTGTGCCCTGAACTGGGTCCCACAGTGCCCCAAGGGGCCAACTTCCAGGTGCCACGGAGGTAGCTGGCTGGAAAAGCACCCATTATTAGCTGCCTTCCCTTCTGTCTCACGTTTCAGTTCCCTGATAAGGGTTTCTTTCACCTCTCATACTTACACCAGAATCCTTAGTCAGGATTCGCTTCCAGGGGAGCCCCAAATGAGAGAGTAATAGTGCTTCCCTGGGACAAGAAGGAGGTGGCACAACCATGTAGGGCTTAATAACATAAGCAGCTTCTTGAGCTACCAAAGAGGCATGTACTACAAGCTTAGGCTACAGGGACAGATGCTCGAAAGAGCCTACATCTGGGAACAGGAGATGCACGTTGGACTAACTAGCTGTGTGGTTTTGGTGAGGTCACTGAGCCCTTCTGGGCCTCCATGCCCACCTTTAGCATGGTGATGGGGACCTGATGACCTGTAGAACCCTCTGGGCCCCGGGACTCTAGAATCCTGCATGCTGCTTCTCCCCACCTGCGGCTTTCAACAACTTCTTTGTGTGGTTCATCTATTTATTATAACATTTTTTATTTATTAATGTTTTCAAGGCAGAGAAGAAGTAGAAACAGGCTTGCCTCTGAGGGGCAGGCTCATGTTTTTTGTATGGGCTCAGGAAAACATGATATGGTAACACAGTCCAAAGTTCTATCATTGAAAAAGAAACAAATGATTTTCTTTATCCTATTTATAACTGACATTTGCTCATACTTGGCAACAACATAAAGTGGGAAGTGGACTGACCCAGGGGTCCAATGATCTATCTGGGTTGAATGTCAGCTCTGCCTCTTCCTCTCTGTATGATGCTGGGAAAGTTCATTCATTCAACAAATACGTATTTGCAGGCATGTGCCAGGCAATGTCCAGGATATTAGAGAGTAAATGGTGAGGAAGATGGGGAGCTCCTGTCTTCTTGGTACTTACCGACTAGTGAGGGAGATACACTAATCAGGTGACCACACAGAGGTGTGTATACACCATGAAAGAAACTCTGAAAGGTAAGGACAGGTTGATATGAAAGCAGTAAGCAAGGATACCTGGAAGGTCTGCAAGATTGGCAAAGGTCTCCTTGATGAAGTGATGCTTGAGCCGAGATGTAAGTATGTGTAGGTGTCTTCCAAGTAAGGAGTAGAGCATAAAAATAGCATTTCCACACACACACACACAAAAGCCTACCACATGCAAAGGCCCTGGGGTGGAGGAGAACCAGCATGTCCTAGAAATACCTCTGGGAGTGTTACTTACTCTTTTATTTAGAAGCAAAGGAATACATATAAATAGGCCCCTGTCCAGGGCATTGTGAATATCAAATGGAATACTGTATGGGAAAGTGCCTATCAAGTGCTTGCTGTTTCTAGTCTTGAGAAAGCCAGAAGGGCTCTGAAGTTCCTCATTCTGGGGACAGGAAAGCAGGGGGGAGTTGCATTATGGGTCCCAGGAAAATGCTTACTTCATACTGCCTCTATTCCATGTGAGTCATGCGTCTTTTGCTTTAATCCACGTATTCTTCTAGTCCCATGCTGAAGGTCACTGGTTAGTATCGCTTCTCGGGTCTTTGTTTGCTTTAGTTTTGAGAATAAGGAGTAAATTATTCAGGCTCCCTGCCATAGCTTTTTGCCAGGCAGTTCCTGGAGTCTGGGGACTTGCCCTGGTCCTGGGGCCTTAGTGGCGCAAGGCTGCCCTCTGCTGGCCACAGCTGGAGGTCTGAGGGCTGCTCTCAGGCGGGGCAGGGCACCCTGCAAGGTGGATAGTGGGGATGGGCCCCACTCACACTGGATGGCTCTTCCACCCCCCTCTTTCTTCTCCCCTCGCCTATTAGGTGTGTGTGTAAGCCCCACCCTAAGCACTACACACCCATGGGCACGACAACCCCCCGAGCTGAAGAGTGCCATCCCCTTTCCAGAAATAAATCAGGCACTGGCGGGGGTCAAATGACTCCCCAGATCATAAGCAATGACATCAGGCTGGCTTTATGGGTGTGTGACCTGTGCACAGGGCTCTGCGCTCAGAAGCACTGCCCCAGCCCCAAGTTTAATGCTCTGTCAGCATCCAGAAATTCTCCATAGTTTTTAAACAAAAGACCCCACACTTCATTTTGCACAGAGCCCTGCAAATGATGGGGCCAGTCTTGCTGTTAGTTAGGGCTTCAAACCAGAGCTGCAGCAAGTATGTGTTTCCAGGATGGTCGACCGATGGGAGTGACATGACAGCTTGACCTTACAAGAAATTCCAACATGATCTGTTTTGCCCACCTAGAAAGCGGGTTTCTTAGTTAATTTTGGCTCAAGCCAGCTTCCCTGAGGTCCATTTGCCTCACCTCCGCCTACCTGCACTGCTCAGTAGGTACCAAAGGGAACTGGGAAATAAATAAGACAGAGTCCCAGGAGGCCCCAGGGTGTCTCAGACAGCGGGAGACAGACACACAGCAAGGACAATGTGGGAAGTGTTAAAATAAAGCCACGTTCAAAGCACTTCGGGGATCACAAGAGAAGGAGGCTCCCTCCCTCTCTTTGAGAGAACCGAGGCTAGTTTTGTCTGAAAGGGGATAAATGAGTTGGGTCTTAAAGGCTGAGTAGGAGGTTACCAGGCAGAGATGGGAGTTGGGCTGGGGACACATTCCAGGGAAATGTGCTGGGCGGTGTGGTAAGATCCTGCCTTCAGGGACAATGTGTGGGTTTTTCCACACCAAGCGATTCCCCGACATCAGTTGGGTGTCCTACAATTCAGTTCCGTTCTGACACTATCTACCCAGAGAGGACATCAGGTTCCACAGGTTAAGGGCTCAGTCCCACAAGACTCTCCTTCACTTCAGACACGGATTGCAAGCCCAGGCTGCTACCTGTGCCTCTGACCAACCAGCCACAATCAGAGGTTCCCACATCCCCCTCCTGAGGGTCCATCACTTTGCTAGAGCAGCTCCCAGAACTCAGAGGAAACATTTCACTTACCAGGGAACAGCCAGGTGGGAGCAGGGTATGCGCAAAGGGCGGGGGGCTTCCACACCGGCTCCAGGCGGCCACACTTTCCACCAACCCGAATCGCGCCGAACTCCGTCCTTTTGGGTTTTTATGGAGGCTTTAGGCGTGATTGACTAAATCACTGGCCGTGGGTGATGGATTCAACCTGGTGGAAGCCCTTCCCCGCTTCCCAGAAGTCTGGTGGGTGGGCGTGAAAGTGCCAACCCTCCGATCCTGATTGGTTCCCTGCAACGAGCCCCATCCCCAGGTGCGTTCCCAGAGGGGCCATCTCACCGCAGACTTGGCTCTGGTTGAAAGGGGTTTGTTTTGGATATTGAGACACCCCGATAGCTCTGATCACTTAGGGAATTCCAAGGGTCTTAGGAGCTCTGTGCCAGAAAAGGGATAAAACCTAATAGGTATTTCTTATTATAAAGCACAATATTATGGGGGTGGAGGGGACGAGTGGGGTGTTCCTGGGCTTGGAAAGTGAGTGCTCACAGCCTGCTCTGCATGCTCCCTACAAAGAGTCCCTAGGGTGATTCAGAAATCATCTAATTAAAAACTCAACTCTCAGATGGAGAGAGGGATGGACAGAGAATAGAGATATGATAATGCAGGTGTGTTAATGGTGCGATCCAGGTGGTAATACAGCTGCTTGTTGGAGAAATTCTTTTAGCTTTGCTGTACGTTTGACATTTGTCAAAATGTTGGGGAGAATGAATTCTTAATTCAAATTTATTATTTCCCTCTTTCTTTTGCAATGCTCAGTTTTTCTTAAGCTTCTCTTTGATTATCAAAGTTGCCAGCCCCAGAACAATTACTTTCTGCAAACAAGTTGTCAGAGCTTCAAATGAATTTTAGACTTAATTCCCAGTTTACTTAGTTATGAAAAAAGAAACCTTAATTTCTCCAAGCCAAATCAACCCTTGACATACCAGTTAAGATTTCTTTTAAAAAGCTGGTTATAAACTGCTAAGCCAATCAGCCAGAGACAGTTGGGATGTGTTAATGCGTTCTGGGAGAAGAAGACGGTGGTCAGGGCTTCTGGGCCATGAGGCCGATCCCAAACTCAGGTCAAGGCCGGCCCGAGATGTGTGTCAGGACAAGGGGGGTGTGCCTGTGCAGAAGCTAGCTGCTCCGAGGAGCAAGGAAGCCCTGGTTGGGTCTCGATGTGGGTGCCACGGAAATGCAGGTGAGGAACTTCCACTCACCACTTTCCAAGTCTGAGAAGCTCTAAGGAGCCTAGGAGGGGGGAGTCAGACGGACGCATTCCTGTGCTGTGTGGGCGACACATGGCCGCCCTGCAAACGCCCCTGGGACTCCGGTGAAGGTGTGCTGCGGGGATGCCACCTGGGAGGCTTCTGGCTCAAGACTCACACTGTCCCTCCTGCCTGGGAACTGTTCACCAGCTGGACTGGGCCAGGGGCAGACGCCTGACCATGCTGGGCCACTGAGAGCCTCTCGCTACACATCTGCAGTGGTGGCCCCAGGGATGGGGAAGGGAGAAACTGAGGCACAGTGTTGTGGGTGGAAGATATGTTGAGGTCTGACCCCCCCAGTATTGTGAATATGACTAATGGAAACAGGGTCTTTGCAGATATAATTCATCTTTTTTTATTATCCAGATAAAATATTTGTGCTTGGATTTTGGGCCTAAGCATTAAATGCTTTCCTTTTTACCAATGAGAAGGGAAAAAAGTCATGCATTCCTTATTTCCCTTAGGATGTATGATTCTAAAGATAAATGAGAAACTTATTTTTTCAAAACAGAAAGCATGATTTCTTTTTAAGTGTATGAGACTAGGCTTAAAACCCTCCAAAAGTTATTTTGAGATGTAATTTTACAGATATCTTTGCTATTAGTAAAATCTTGTTCCTTTCACAAGTGAAATTGTATTTCAATACACTTTATACATTACAGAATTATCAACCTGCTGTGAGAATAGAGAAAAAAATGTGCCCAGATTAAAAGAATGCACTTTCACAAAAATAAAGATGAATGAACAAATTACTAGTTTTTAAGAAATAATCTCCTATTGAATAACTTCTCCTGGTAAAATATTTACCATGCTCTTTAAAAACTTTTTAATCAACTGAAATGTTCAGGAAGCTTTTAATGATTGGCTATCCTTTTGTGGCCTAAGAGTTGAAATGACTTTTTTTTTATTGAAGTACATTTTAACAGGAAGCAAACTGATTCAAAGTGACTCGCGGCTTCGTGGAGTGAGGGCTCTCCCTGCCCAGCTCCTTGGACCGGGGGGGCAAGCTACTCATTTCACAGGGCCGGAAAGGTCACGCTCTGTCCCAGCGCTGGAATGTTCTGGGTAATTAAGAATCAATTCCCTTTAAATTACCTTAGGACCAGCCCAGGCCTGAGTGACTCAGCGTGAGAAACTCGTTCGTGCTGTCCCTTGCTCTGCGCAGTGCTTCCCTGTGGAGGAAACAATATATAAAAGTAATAACCTGGGGATTAATTAAGGCCAAGGATCCCAGCCGCGGCCCATGTGTCCTGGACCAGGGTCTACAAAAAAGGAGCTGGGAGTCTGCGTGGTGAGCCGTGCCCAGGGCCTCTTAGGTTCACACTGGTCTGACCCCCAAATCTATTGGATGACCAAAGCTGACAGCCCAAGGCCCTGGCTCTCACACTTGCGCAGGCCGGGCAGCCCCTGGAGAGCGTGTGAAACAGGCTGCTGGGCCCCACTCAGATCCCTGATTGGAGATCTCTGCCTCCCAAGGGCACTGGCTGATTTCTCATTAAGGACAGTGTTTTGCAGCATTTCCAGATCCCAGATCCCAGCTTCTCACAGGGCCTGGGGATGCTGACGTCGCTGGCCTGGGGCCTCATTTTAAAAGCCACTGCTGTGGGGTAACTGGGAAGAAAAGATACTGTCCTGATGAATGTTTTAAATGCAAGGCAGAACGAAAGCCGATCTCATACTGAAAGGTGGAAAACCAGCCCGAGGTGGGTGCAGTAAGAATGCAGACTGTCAGAGCTTCGGGGTTCCGGCGAGAGGTCGCCGCAGGCCTCTCAGAACCACGACCAAAGGCAGGACGTCTGACGAAGTTACAAAATCCGCAAGAGAACGGGTGTTCGTTCCTAAGGAGGAAAGGCTTGACATTTCAGGACCATTAAATACCGCATCCAAGAGACAAATGACCGCATCAACTTAAGTTTCAAAGAATTCTACCCAATTTATTATATTACTTAGTAGCAAAAGAGATTCTTTACGGTCTGAACTTGCCAAACAGTAACTTGTTAAAGCATTACTAACAAATCTTGCCCAGAATTGTTCTGGAATACAGATTAGTTCAAATAAACCCAAGACGTTCTGTGGCAGAGATTTACGGTGAGGAAGATTTTCTCAGTCAGTGAGTCCGGCAATTCTGGCTCAGCTGTGCTGGGGGGGTCACGTGGGGTCTGCCTCTCATTATGCGGAAGGCAGAGTTGGGTCACAGATCACTGTCACGCCTTGTCTGTGCTTGAGAACATGTGATCGGCCTGCAAAGAGCCCTTACCGCATTTCCTCTTGATGCCGGCAAATTGTACGTTTCACACAATCAACCTCTCAGACAAAGGATTCTCAGAGAAGGTCTGGCCACAGCGATGAGGGCTCATGGACCCCAGTGCCAACCTGTGGTCATCATAAGGCTGCTTTTTAAAAATTTTGCTGGCAAGCCAGCATAATTTTGACAGCTGTGTTCAAAGAGTCTTTCTCTTAAAGATTCTTAACCGCAGGCCGGCTGAACACAGGTTCCGACAGAGAAACATCTGAGTTTAGCTTACACTGGAGATCTCTGCCTCCCAAGGGGAACTGGCTGATTTCTCATTAAGGACAGTGTTTTACAGCATTTCCGGCTTTGCAGCCTGTGTACCAGGCGGGTCCCAGGTTTCTGTTGCATGACGAGTTTGCACCTGTCCTTTGCCTCGTTAGGGTCTTGGAGCAGAATCAATCAAATGGTCTCTTTCTGTTTTTAGGAGAATGTATCCTTAAAAGAAACAACCATATTTAAATTTCCAGAAGCGACTCTTCTGATTAGTATCGATAGCCTATCAAAATCAGCTGAATTTTCTTGGGCATAATAGGCCTTTAAGAGATTTAGTATTTGAAGTTTCTTTCTGGAAACACTCATTGGGTTTGATGGCAACTTCTAAAGACCTATAAAAGGTAAGAGGCAATAAGACTACAGTGGTGGTTCAGGAATGGGTTTTTTGAGAGCTGATTAGAGGCAGAAAAATTCCAGCTGGAAAACTTTTTGATCATGTCAACAGCCTTGGAGTGTTCTGAGGAGTTAATGACTCAGGTGAAGGCGCCTAGCGCCATGTCCACGTGGGCAGTGACCAGGAAGTGAGCTCACGCAGTCCGGTCTGGTTAACAAGACATCACCTGTCAGGGAATCAGAAGCCCTTCTGTGGTGGTACCATCCAATCGCTGAAGCAAAATGTCACATGAATTGTACTGAAAGCCAGCTCACGTGGGCTGGTCCTGGCTGGCCAAGTTGGCAGGGTCAGCTGGGTTGACAGAAGGTGGGCAGAGTCCCGTCTAATTTGCTCGGTGAATTACATGCACCCTCTGGGGTCCAGGAGCTTTTAGAAGGGGCCGCAGGCCGGACGTGGGGTGAATCACGAATGGGTGAAGCTGGGGTTCTGCCTTCTCGGCACCGGGGAGGCTTGGAGCCAGATAATTCTCTGTGGGGCGGGGAGCTCTGTGCCCTGCAGGGTGTGGCACCCCTGGTCGTTCCCTGCCAGATGTCAGCAGCACCCCCAACCTCCAGGAGTGACAGCCGAAGATGAGAATCACAGGGTTCAGCCTATCAGGCAAGGCTGCGCCTCTATTCAGGCACAGGCAGTGAAGGAGCAACACCTTTGGGGAAGGGTTTTCTTCATTAAAAAGAGACGAGAGGAAAGGAGGAAGGCCTTCGCTTTCTTTGGGAGGCACTGGGATGGCACCAATCTGGGCTCTGTGTGGCCTCGTGGGGTGCACGGGGTCCCTCTCCCTACAGCCGCTCTGCCTTGTGAAGGGCTGCTTGCCTTGCGAAACGGCCCTGCCTCCATTGCTGTTATCTGCTTCCAGACCGTGTGCTCCTGAATTCAGGCTGCTCTTCATTATCGGGAACCAGGACTGTTCCTCTTTGGCAGGCATTTTGCCACTGACCCATATGAATGATTGGTCAAAAAGTAAAATGCACCCCCAAAGTAGGAAACTGTCTTGCCGATGGGTTTCAGCCTCGGGCAAGTTCACTATCGATTCAGTGTGACCAAAGAAACGACAGTAGAACGTTCTAGAGGTGAAAGGGTTATACCCAACTTTATTTCCACGGTGGCAGGTCAGTCACTAAAATCCCTTTCAGTCAGAGTTGAGTCTGCATGCAGCAAGCTGGTCACTGCCTCTGGGCCTCTCTGCCCAAATAGCCATCCTCTGTCCTCAGTAGTGCCACCACTCCAGCCTCTGCTCTGCTCTCCTGCAGCCATGCCACCGTGTCGCCCAGAACACTGGGCAGAGCTCTTTATATAGAGTCAATAACAACGTATTGCCCACATGTGTGTAGTGAACGAGCCAACCAGGGCCAGGTGAGAAGCCTGGCCACAGAAACTTTTCATTTTATCCATAGAAACTATATAGTCAGGACGGTCCCAACAGGCAGGGCAGAATCTGTGTGACGTGGATGTGGTGTATGTATATGAACATGCTTCGGCCTCGTCGAGGAGAGTGCAACACAACAGTGCATTTCGGCTGGGGCCCCGTGAAGCAGATCTGCGTCCATGGGATATAAATCTAATCCTAGGCAGGTGTCTGAGGGGCCTCCAGGCCTCTGCAGGAGAAAGCCTCCGCGTGAGAGGGCGAAGCATTAGAATCCTTTTGTCATAGCCAGCCTGACCGGTGGAAACACACCCCTTTCCTAGTTCCAAAGCGACTGGTGGGGTCTGTGAGGGTGCACGCACAAACCCTCGGGTTTGTTTTTGGACTCGCCCTGCCCATTTTCACTTCCTGAAGAGGAGTTTGAAAGAGGCTGCAGCTGAATGCAGACCCTCATCATTAACGGCAGGCTGGGTTCCAGGTGATGCTGCGTGGGTACCTTTTCAAGACCTCTGCACTCACATTTCTTTTTTGTATTTTAAATAAAGTGACCTGGTAAGATAAGCAAATAGGTCACTGGAGTATGGGCTCTTTTTCCCCCCAAAGCAGGTCCCAAGGGATAATTTTTGTGTGAGAAATGGCGGGGTATCAGCAAGGAAACAAACGTGACAACCAGTAGTATTCTGTGCGATTCTGTGGAGGCAAACATTTGAGAAACTTGAACTACTCTTTCTGTAGTTGTTCTCAAATAACCCGGAAAAAAAAAAAGATGCTACCTCAAGAGCACACATTTCCTACCAACTCTTGCATAGTTTTAATTCTGAATAAAAAGTCACATCAAGCATGTTTCACTGAAAAACGCAAAACCAGCCTTTTGAAACTGAATTTCAAGATCCTCTGAGGCAATGGGTCGGTGACTCTGATAGCCCAGACATAAAAATTTGTAAATCTTAGTTGTCTTAGAAACACAGCTGTGAGCGAGCTCTCCAGTCAGATGGCTGTGGGTGGAGGGACCGGGGTCACTGCTGACCTTGGTCAACTGGCGCCCGGCACTGGATTCCTTGTTTAAACCAGGACTGTTCAGATAAAAACCTAACTCAGGGCTGTCGTGAGAATTAAGGCAAATAACAAACAAAATTCTTAGCACATCACAGGAATTTGTGATTCCAGCAGGTGCTACTGTGACTGTTAGCTGTTGCCAGTTAATTTTCAGGGTTAGATCTGACAATTCCTCCATTTTAATCTAATTAAAAAATAGAAGCTATGGAATATAAGAAAGAGGAACATAATCATCCACATAGGAAGCCTTCCATTTACGAACAGGATTTTAAGAAGTTCACTGCGGACTGTTTGGAGGGCGCGATGGTCCCACAGTACAGCGCTCTGAGCACACGCAGGGCTCCCCGACTCAGAGGCATGTTCGTAGCCTTAACTTCCTGAAATACTGCATGCTTGCTCTCATCAGGTCAGACACGGCAGTACTTTCCTAGACATCAAACAGAAAACTAAAATTGGTGAGAAAATGTGATTATCCCGTGTCTTGAAGGAAAGCAGGAATAAGTAGAGGCCAAGTGAGGAAGCTGGTGGGGCATCTGGCTGGGGAGACGAGGACAGTTAATCAAATCTAAGGCTGCTCCACTTGGTGGAAGCCCCTCCCATTGGTATTTATTAGCCTTAAGGAGGGTCCTCACTGGCCTGTAAATGGAGAGAAAGTTGGAGTGTCTGGAGTGTCTTGCCTGAGGGTTTCGGCCTCGGACAAGTTCACTACAGATTCGGTGAGACCGAGAAATGACGACGGAAAGTTCTTGGGGTAAAAGGGTTTATACCTGGCTTTCTTCTCCTGGCAATGGGTGGTGCACTAGAATGACGTCTGCATCCAGCAGTCTGCGGGCCTGGCGTCCTCCTTGGTCTCTGCTTCTGCTCAGAGCATTGGGCAGAGCTTATATAGTGACTCATTAGTCAATAACAGCCCACTGCCAATGGGTGTGAAGCAGCGGCTTAGCAGGAGGCCATTATCATCAAGTGGTTCAGGGTCAGGTGAGGGTCCTGGCTATAGGAACTTCCATGTTCCCCACAGAGGTGGAGTAGTAGACAGATTTTCCCTGCACAAAATGACTGTCTTTGAAAGGGGCAACGCTAGCAGCCCTGGGGGAGTGGGTTTCCCGGAGCTGAGGGTCCTGTAACCCTGAGGGCAGCTGGCTGGAGGGGAAGCAGCTGCTCTTGCATGAACCCAGGCTGTGGCAGTCAGGCTGTGACTGGCTAGAGATTGTGGCTGTGCCCATGGGGTTATGTGCACACGTGTGTGGGGTGACTGTACCTAGAAATTCTCACTTCACCCAGGTAGTGTTAGGAACTGAGGAAAACCATCCTTTGCCCCAAATGTGAAGGCCTCACTGGGGTCACAAAGCTATTTTAAACAAGGCTAAATAAATAAAGCTCTGCCCGGAGGCCTGGAGAATGGGACAAGGGAGGCCGTGGCAATGCAGGCGTTTATAATGGGACCCAGAGCTATTTACTGAATCACTTTAACTCTCTTAGTTCAGTGAAATGTTCATGAGGTGCTAAGTATAAAAAAAAGATCTTTGGTCAAATAACTTGGCAACTGGCAGGTGAAGAAAGTTATGACATTGCTCTGCTCTGGGACTTCGGAGCCTTCACTAGGCTAATCGGTGCTGTGAATTTTCAGGAAGTGAATCTAGTAGCAGACAAGTTTTCTAAATCCAAGTACTATAAGGCTTTCTTCCCTGGAGCTTCTCCAGGGACAAGTGTCCTGGGAACAGACTTGGATAGCTCTGGAATATGCACTATTCAGCTCTCCTCTGCTCAGCGAGCTCACAGCCCTGAGGATCTCATGCACCTCGCCGACTACCCCAAACACCATCTCCACCCTCACCTCCCTTTCCACTTTGCCTCTGACTATGTGCACTTTATCCAGGGGTCTTCTCTGATAATCTACAGTCGTATGTGCACTATAATCTCAAACTGTGGAAAACCCAACGAATCACTCTGACACAAAGGAAACGTCAACAGCGGGATTTCAGGCACCTTTATTCACAGCGGATACTTGTGGTCCGGGGGTCTTGCCTCAGAAACCTTTCTATTACTTAAGGAAGCTGACTTCTACCTAAGTCCCTATCCTCTGACAGCAACTGGCCTATCATTTCCACTTGCCATTCACAGGGCTGTACAACATCCCACACAGAGGTTTCTCAGTCCAGTGGGCTGTGCGCTTTCAGGGCTAAACCTGGCTGCACCATCTACTGGCCCATCAAAGGAGTGCCTGCGGCTGGGCAATAATGGTGGTGAATTCGTTTTATCGCAGAAAAAATTTACTCCTTTGTGGGTCTCCCTCTAATTCATAAATGGGATAAATTACTTCCTGTTATTATATACTGTGACACAAACACTGAAGACTAGTGATATAGGAAATGAAACAATCATACTGTTTTCATTAAGCACTATACCATTCCTCAACTTCTTCGACCTTTCAATTTTCCGTACACAAAGCCACCCAGCTGCGACAATCACACAGCACAGTCAGACTTGGACTCTCGGCTCAGCACCCCAACACTGCCCTTCTTCGTGGCAAGGATTATCCGTCTTCTGTAATCGATAAAAAGCCATTACTCTGCCAGCATTTAGGTAAGCAATAGTTTAAAGAAACTGCATTTCTTTAAAACTCAAGCCTACCAAAAATAATTTCTCATTTTCTAGCCAAGCAACTTGCACAGATTCGGTATGGTCTGCTTTCTTTTTAGGTTTCTCTTCCCAATCAGCTCAAAGGAAAGATGGAGCCCGTAAGTTTTAAAATCCTGCCACGTTTTCTATGGTAAATACTGTAGATGAACAAGGAAGGTCCCGCTGAAGCAGTCCCATCTCATGCAGAACACTATGAATGCCTCAGTGCATCAGGCAATCTGTTCATTTCCATATTTGAAATTCTAACTTGTTAAGGTGGTTACTCATTACTCAAGCATCTGGTATCAGGAACTTAGGCATAAAACGCGGTTCAATGCTGAGTTCTGTCAACAGTACTGCCAGGTATTTCTAAATAAACCATTTTTAAATGATCCTGACCATCTGAAACGTACACCCTCACCCTGTGTGGTACTGGCACGGCAGTCAGTCCGTGCTGAGAAGTACAGAACCCTACACTATAATGTCTTACTCCTTACTAATTACGACAGAAGGCTCCACTACGTGTCGGATAAAAAAAAAAAATTACACAGCAACTTTTATCAAACAGCAACTACTACAAAAAGCATGATAGAAACAAATTGACTTCACAAAAATACACTAAAAAATCTGACAATCTTGCGCAGGAAACCGGCAAAGTTTTAGTGTTTAATATTCAACAGCACAACTGACCAAGGGCTGGGATGTGAAGTTACCATGTTCAAGAAACTGGGGGAAAATCACTCTGTAAACTAACTATATAGAACGTGGTAAGAAGGACCCACATATAAAACCTGTCTACACATAGTAGTTAGCTGCAAAAAGCCATTTGGTCTTCTCTTGGCTTCTAAAAACAGTGCTCCAGATTTCGGTGTAAATTAGCAACCTGCTGAAAAAGGGAAAACTATTAACACCCTATTCATTATACAAGGACAAGTAAAAATGATACATGCTATTAATTATCAACTAGAAGTTCTTTCAGAAACCTCTACTGAACTAAACTTAATTTTCTTTGCAAAATACCCTAGGCAAAAATACAATAGATTTAATTGGCAACCTTTACTCAAAAACTTGTTTCCTACTCCCACTCCTTTCTCGGTATCACCCATATCACTTTCAAGTCTTCAACCCTGCAATTCTCATTCACTGGCTGGAGCTGTGACTGTCATGTGATAGGCCCAGAGGAGCTTCTGTGACCGGCAGGACATTTGCCAAATCCTCTCTAGACAGGAATAAAGGTGACAACCCATGCCAACAGTTACGTGATTTACTCTCACCATCACTCATCAAGCTGTTGTTAAGATAATAGCAAATTTAAGAGTCTTTTACCTACCAAGCCTCTATTTATTTTCTTGGACTTCAAAGCAACCTGTATTTCATAGTTACTTATTAATTTGGTCCGGCCAGATATGCCTAGAAACTAAATAAGGAATTTGATGTTTTTTACTGTATGTTCTGCTTGGTACTGTAGTTACCTAAAAATTCTCAATTCTTTATTTTATAGGGAATTGTAATAACGCTAAAAATGGGAATCAAGAAAAGGGAGTTTAAAAATTTCTGGGTTGCAGTGGAGTAACCACCAGAATCATGAAAAGGCCTGTAATGAAGAAACCCACCTCGTGAGCACAGGGTAGCATCTAGCTAACTGGCTATCCGGGTATTTTTGATCATCAGTCTTTTCCTCTGCTATCTGGAACTATGTGGTAGAAATTTAAATCTTAACTTATAGGGATATAGGCAATTAATAAAGATGGGAAAAACAAATCTACATAAAGAATTAAGTTGGCATGAACATTTCACAGCCTGGAGTCCACAGCGGGGACAATCACAGGGACGCTGGCTGGGATCAAAGCTGGGAACGGATCTAAAGAAGTGTGACTACATCAGAGTCACGCTGACCTACCCTGGGCCAACTGGCCCCTCACCTTCAACTCTTCTGTGTGGCAGGCACCTTGTTTTCACCTTCCAGCTCTTCCACCCCAGCCTGTGTCATGAGGTCCGCGATGTTTTTCTCCAGGTCATCAATGCGACTACTCATGTCATCAAGTGGTGAAGTTAAAGACCGCACACACCAACATCTCCCATTTCTTATCCTCCTCTTCCAGGGCCCTGTGGCCTTAAACACAACTGGCTTAATGAAACTGGTTTCCCAATTTCCTTGGGCTACCGTAATACTCTGGCGGTTAAGAGTCCAGGAATCCGGGGCGAGGATCTAATTCCAGCCCTACCCTTTAATATGATGAGACCTGGGCAGGTTCTTTCACTTTTCTAAGCTTCTGTTTCTTCATCCGCTAAATAAAGGTAACACTATAACTACTCTCTCTCCCTTGGGTTATAAGGAAGCCCAAAGGAGAGAGACACATAAAGTGTAGCTCATAATCAACGTTAAATCACACCAGACTCTTAATTTCCTTGCTACCTGAGGCCCAGCCCGGATGCGTCCCCAGCACTTGGCATCCTACTTCTCTGGAGGAGTACAGCCAAGCTCAGTAACACGTGGTAAACAACGGCTGAAGCTGGCCTGCAAACCACCCATTTATGGACACCACCACCCGGAAAACAGGATCCAAAGGCCCAAAGAGGCTGACTACAAATACAAAGGATATTTCTTCCAATGATCTGGTCGGACATGGTCTGAAACTTATCTTGCATCTGTTGCAGGAGTGTCTGCACCTATGAAACAAAGAGCACCCGCGCTTAACCTGAAACATCTTCATGGGATGAGGACAGGAGCCTGGCTCCAGGAGGAGACCAGGATCCCGGGTTCTGGCCCCAGTTCGGCCTCTCGGCCGCTCCGTGGCCTTCGACGTGTAATTTCCCCTCGCGAGTTCCAGTTTTCCCATCTGTCAAGACTGACGGGCAGGCGAGCCCCTTCCCGTTTGAGCCCGATGCGATTCAAAATTCGTTGGGCCTTTGGGTAGTTTTCGGTGGCTCGGAGGCACCGGGGTGTGAAGGAGCAGTTGGGGGAGCTCCAGGGGCGGCTCCGGGACCCCCCGGGGAGCGGGGCTGCGGGTTGGCCGTCCCGGGGCGTCAGCAGGCGCAGCGGCCCGGGGGTCACGGGGCACGGCCGGCGGCTTCCAGAGCCGGGCCCCGCACGCCGCGGCCTCGGGCCGGTGCAGCCGTCCCTTACCACCGAGGTGAGATCCTGCACGGTTTTGGGGTCAGTTTCGGCCATCTCCCCGGTTCCCAGCTTGGCGGCGATGTCTCAACCGTCACCTGCACTTCCGCCTGTCCGCGCAGACGCCCCCTGCGGCTTCTTCTCGCGACGACTGAGGCCAGCCGCGGGACCGCGGGGCGTTGTGGGAGCGGTAGTTCGCGTCATGCGCCGGAAAAGCCCAACGTCTCGCGCTTCCGCTCCGAGGCGAGGCCCCGCCCCTCCGCTCTGAGCACTGCCTTGCCCCTCCCACCCATCAGTCCCCGCCCCTCGCCTCGCCCCCATCATCGTCCCCGCCCCTGACCCAGCGGCCTTGGCTTCTTCCCTCTACCCACCCTAGGGACCATAGACATGCCCGTCACCGCTCAGTTTCCTTCTGCTCCTTTGTTATTATTTTGTATATGTGGTAAGAATAAAAAAAAGCGAGATCCACCCTGTTGGCGGAGATGGAGGAGACATTACAGTGTTGTCAGCGGTGAGCCCTACCCTGTAGAGGATCTCTAGAGCTTTGTACTTTTTGACCAACATCTCCCCTTTTTCCCCTCCTTCCAGCCCCTGGAAACCACCATTCTTCTCTCTGTTTCTATGCGTTTGACTATTTTAGATTCTGCAGAAAAATGAGATCATATATTGTTTGTCCTGTGTGTGGCTTGCTTCAACGTCCTCCAGGTCTACCCATGTTGTCACAAAGGCAGGATTTTCTTCTTTTTAAAGGCTGAATAGTATTCCATTGTATGTATACACCACGTTTTCTTTATCCATTCACCCATCAATGGGCATTAGGTTGTCTCCACCCCTTGGTTATTCTGAATAATGCTGCAGTGAGCATGGAAGCAGGTATCTCAAGACCCCGATTTCAATTCCTTTGGATGTATATACCCAGAAGTGGGATTGCTGGGACATATAGTAGTTCTATATTTTATTTTTTGAACATAATGTTTGTGAGTGGGACTCTAAGTAGAGACTGTAAGCCAGGCAGTAGGATCTGGTGGCCTGTTGTTAGGGTCCATTGGTGCCTCTATTCTGGGTTGTTTTGCTCCACTGAAGTGCAAGCATCTCAGGTGTACCCCTGGCTTCCATAAAGGTGTTTTACAGTGTGGGTGGTTTTTAGATTTGTGTTTCTGTGGGGGGCACGTGAGGACTGGAACCTTCTGTCATTCTTCTCTGTATGTTGATTATTACTTTAGAGTGTCCCAAGGATTACTGGGTTTTAATTCATGGTAGTAATGTCCAATTTTCTTTTAACTATATTTACTTAAGCAACAATTATAAATTTTAAGTTATATAGTTTAAAGCTGTAGCTGTAACTGATAGTATGGATGGCATATCAGTATGACAGTTAGTGAAGGGATATTGTTCAATAAGTCATTAAGATGTTCTTGAACGATTAAAGTTTAGAAAATTCTGGCCTAAGGGAAGACAGGGATGCAAAGGGTAAAGAAGTGTTGGCCTTGAAATCGTAGGTCGTTGTGTGCTTGGGAAGGGGAAGCATAAAGAAATGTTGCTGAATCCATGTAACAAGTCACTTCTCCTTAGGGATAAATCTCAGAAAGGATAATTGGGAATTTCTGCAGGTGCAGGATACCCGTTTTGTATGGAACAACTGCCCAGGGCACCAGTAACCCACAGGAGGGAAGACACTGCCCGGGTAGGTCAGGGTATTCAGGGTCTGCCTTGCTGTGGTACAGGCTCTGCTGAGGAGCAAAGCTAGGGCTTTGTTATGGAGAGAAAAGCATATGGTTCTAGCAAATTTAATTTAGAAATGCCTTCACCCCAGAACCAGTCCTCCTCTCTTGGATTCCAAATCAAGTTTTGCTAGAATCTCTGGAGTGTACTCTGGGTAGAATCATTGCAAACTTTGACTTGTGCAGAAAGATCAGAAGAAGGTCTATTTGAGGCTGTGTTTACGAAAGAACAGGGCATTGCTTTTATGGAGGAGAATGGTGTGATCGGTGGTGTCCTGATACATCTTGCATTATTTTGCTTTGGCTTGAAGTGTGGGTTTGTGTGTCTCATGTTCATTGGTGGCATTTTTCCAAATTAGCATCTCGATGATTGGCTGCCAAGGAATCAGTTTCCTGTTTATTTACCCAAGCTAGCAACTTCCTACCCAGGGAGGAGGGAAGTGTTCCACACAGACTCCAGCTTGCTGGTTTGGTGTTCTCCTGCTTCCCCTATCCTGCCATCATCAACTTGTCACGATCAGTTCCCTGTATCGCTTATGATGACACACACTTCATTCAGCTTATTCCTGAGAAATGGGTGTTTCTGTCTTAGGCTGCAGTGGAAGAAGTCCTGGGTGTGTGCATGTATGTGTGGGGTTAGAGTCACTCACCGCCCTTACCAGGTGTGAGACCTAATGTAAGATAGTTTTAACTTTGTGAGCCTCCTTTTCCCATCTATGCAGCAGAGATGATGTCTATTCAGTATTCCACGACTTAATATACATAATGCGTAACTACATATTACATACATTTTATATATACATACATGCATGCATAAATAAAATATCTGGCCTGTAGGATGCACTTATTAAATATTAGCATGCTTCTCCTCTTTTTTGTTAAGGATCTCACTAAAGTAATCTTGCCGTCTGTCTCTATCATCTGTCAATCATCTCTCTGCTATCTATCTGTAATCTGTACCATCATCATCATCTCTATCATCTGTTTTCCCTAAATCAGAGGAATTTGGTTGTTATGAAAGAAGCAAGGAAGAGTTAGTTATCAGACAGGCAGTACTTGGCTGTACTCTTGGTCTTTAAACATTATGGGCCAACCAGAGCAACATTTAAAAAAATATCCCTTTGCTCTGTCCTTGTGTTTAAATTATACTAAAGATGGTCTAAGACCAAGTACACACATTAAAAATCCCAGATAACCTTTATTGGAACATTTCACAAAAAGTTACAAATTTCTTTGCAACTACATAGTAAATCAAATGTTCATTTACAGCTCAGAAACTGTAAGCAGTTCTGCACGTTGGACCCAGAGGACCTGCATCTGCAATAGACCTTAATATTTTAAAATGATAAACTTTTATCCCTTTTGTGTGTTTATGAAAAAAATCCATTTAAAATTCCCAGAAATTTTATCTTGGGGAGACAAATAATATTTAACATCAGAACAGTGTTGCTATGTGCAGGACAAGACAGAATAGTTTTTCATATGGCCTTCATTTTCAACTTTTTAATAATCTAAATGTATATTACAAAGAATGATTATGTTACTTCCTAAAGGAAAAGTGAAAAAAGTAGGAGAAAATGGAAAATTTCAGCATATACTTACAGTGCTTCTATGAACCACTTTTCCACAGGCTTCATAGTAAAATTTACTGCAGTCTTACTACACCCGTTGTTTCTCACAATGTTCCTCCTGACCAGCTAGTGCTTGGGAACCAAACAAAACGGTTCAAAGGCTTTGTCAAGCTCAGCAACCCTCCAATGATTAATGTTAAGATAGTGATGTAGCATGAACAATTAGAAGAGGCTTTTCTGCCTACTGAGTGTGATAAATATCTAAATTATTTCTATTTAAGTTACAGACTTAACCATAGAATTTAAGTTCTTATCTGACATCCTTGTTCAGGCATTCATTCCTACCATTCTTTTTGTCTCTATGTATTCTGTATATACTTTTATACAAACACAGTCAAAAGTACAGATTTTTTTTCAGTAGTGGGCTAATCCATTAGCAATAGGAAATATAATAAGAGTGAAATCTTGTACATAGCAAAAGACTTATTAATTGCTTTAGATGACAAATTGTGAGAGCATTTGTCATCCGATTATGAGAAATTCCAAATCTCAACAGCTGGCTGAGGAGAGAAGCTGGGATGCATCATTTTTGTAAAAGGGGTAAGCAGATCGTTAGATGATGATGATGATTTGTTACATGAACATTTAATCATGTCATTTGATAGTTAAACATGAAAGGTGTTTCGTTATTCCTCCGTGCTTACCTTTCTCTTGGTGTGGTTTACCTGATGCTTAAGTCAAGTATATGTGAGCACATTAATGTGCTGCATTTACAGGCTCTGAACCTGCTTGGAGAGGCTTCAGAGTGTGTCTAGAGCCAAGCACCGTACATGCCCCCAAGGACCACTTTCTCCCTCAGCTTCCCTGCCCTCAGCTGGTTTGGCAGTGACGGGGTATGTGACGGGGCATAAATATCCTCTGGGATAACTGAGATATCTACTTAATCTGGTAGAAGCCCCTCACATACCCGCTAGTAAGCCGTGGAAGGGAGGGGTAGAAATACTTAAGGAAATTACAGTATCTTGTGCAGGAGAAGTTTCTAAGATTCCAATTATTAGCTTAGAATAGGGTTAACGGTTCTTAACAGAAAGTTCTTAGAACTAAGAAAGAAGGTCTGGTCGGCCTGGGTAATCACGCAAACTGAAGCTCCCATCTAGGGGTTTCAGCTCTGAAGCAGGCATTTGGAATGGTTTTGCTACAGAGCTGGGAGTGGCCCTGGGATACATTGAGAGCAGCATGAGCCCTGGAGTCAAATGGCCCGGATTCCAGTTCTGGAGGCCACTTGCCATGGGCAAGCCGTTTGATTTTTCTGAGCATCAGCTTTTTTTATCTGTAAGATGGGGAAGATAATAATACTTGCCTCATTGGGTTGTTGTAAGAATCCATTGAGTGAACAGATATAAAGGATCTTGTACACTATGGGCACATAACCAGCAATCCATAAATTACTACTATCAGCTGGATTTTTGTACCTTGTTCATACATTTTTTTTTTGAGAATCACCTGGATAGCGTGTGTGTGAGTACAAATGCAGAAAACCCAGCATCAAACGTGACCTTGTTAATAATTTTTTAGTTGTTCCATATGAAGATCAAGACCCCATAGACTCATTTTGGATGAAATGCAATATCATCTATTTCAAGAGGCTGCTTGTAGCTGGCTATTCCAGACATCGGACTTAAAAATGACATTTTGAAAATCTGGGATGAGGTAGCACAATTTCTAAAAATTTTCCTTAAGAACCAAAGTCTTGTTTGGTACCTACCATGAAACTAGCTAGATTGATGTTGCTACCATGTTCAGGTCTGCAGGTGTTGGTGAGAGACACAGCAGGGACATCTGTCTGACATGATGTGCATCTGGGGTGCTGGCAGTATGGATGGCAACTTTCACCAATGGTAGAACACATTTGCGTGTTCTTATGATCAGAAATAATTAATTTATCACATGTACAATGGGGAGAAAATCTAATTTTTAATCAACTAAAGCTGTGGATGTACTAGTACAAAGAAGGGAGGAAGGCGTTCAGTTAATAGAAGTAAAATCTTCAGTCCTGGGCTCAGTAATTGGGAAAAGCAATTTCTGGCTCTTAACTTGACCTTTGCTTTTTTCAATAACTTGAACTAAAATAAAATTCGTTGGGAATAATGAAATAAACTTTTGATCCTACTCTTGCTGTCAGTAAACAATGTAAATGTGTCCTAACAAGTTCACACACATCCTCTGATTCAGGAAATGCTACCACTTTGGATTCT
The DNA here is from genome assembly GCA_029783875.1 of Phataginus tricuspis. Lineage (NCBI taxonomy): Eukaryota > Metazoa > Chordata > Mammalia > Pholidota > Manidae > Phataginus > Phataginus tricuspis. The sequence continues at coordinate 4,423,184 of JAQQAC010015468.1, forward strand.
AAAAGTTGGCCTATTTCTTGTTTTTTTGGAAAGGTTTAGAAAGAACAACATAACAGAAATATCTCTGTCCTGATATGAGCTCCTGGAACAGGGAGTATACCAAAGCACGGGAAATTAAGGCATATTCTACTTGCTAATGAAGTATGTACTTCACTCCTAGTTTTCTGGGTTCTAAGCTAAGCTACGGTTGATTTGCAAAGTGCAGGAGAGCCTCCTGGCTTGAGAGAAAAGGAGGATCCCGTACTTGTTTACTGGAGTGAACGGGTCACTCGCCAGCTGTATGTCTCCCTGGAGATGGCCCAGGTCCATGGAGGAGGGACAGCTTCTGGCTTGGTTAGCTAGCCTACCTGGGCGTCTGAGGATGTTTCTGGTTTCTTCTGGGGGCAGCACTCTCCCTCTGCCTTGTGCGAAGAGGGGAGCGAGGTCCACTAGGAAGACGCAAGCCTTCTATCCTATAAAGCCAGGAAAGGAGGTCTTGTTCAGTGTGACTTGCAGGCTTGGTGCCCCAGCCCCTGAGCCTTCTCCACGCACCTGTGAAGAACCAACATGTCATGTCCAGGCTGCAGCACCTACTGCTTGAGCAACATGACTTGTTAAAGAGAAAAAATGCCCATGTCCTGGAACTGCAGACAAATGATTGGGACTGTGTGTCATATATCATCACACCAAGGATGCTCTTGCTCCTCTGCATATGTGAGCATCTTAGAGCTGACTGTGGAAAGCTCAAGCCACTCATGGTGGACAAGGTGGGAGACTTGCCCAAGCTGTGAGCAGGTGCTTCTGGCTTTATAGACTCACTCATCTAACAAGAGATATACGGACACCCCAAAGAGCCAGTCAAAAATGTGAGGCTGCACTAAGGTAAGACCCACATCAGCGACATTAGACACAATATAGAAATCACAGAAAAGCTATTGTGCAGCAGTTTTAACCACCAATACCCATTTATTTTAATGGAAAAAAATTTGCATTTTATATGCTCCAAAAAGATTTACTATTGAAACAAATACAATATATGGAACTCTTTCTGAGTAATTTCACTACAATAAAGACAAGAAATGACTTCTACTTTCTCCAGAAGGCAAACTAAAAAGCACAGGTGCAAACATAGATTGCATAAGAAAGCATGTGTGTGCACGTGTGTGCATGTGGTTAAAACCTGTAGTAAGCAACTGCATTAAAATATGCTAAGACACTTACCTTACCCTAGTTGGTGGTGAGCTCTAATACAAAGCCACAGGCTGTCACTAGTTTTATCTGATAGAAAAATTTGGTGTGAGCTTTGATGGTTCATTCACAGGTTATCAACAAGAAGATAATCTTAGTACAAGCACTAGCTTTCCTCTTTTACATGCTCACAGAATAAAAATCAATTACTTTTCATACATAACGAACATCTTTTATTGTCAGGTTTGCAAACAATGGTAGTCAATTCACACAAAAGGGTACTTTTAAAACTACCTGTATTTACTCTATTTTATGTATGTATATATGAAACAAATGGTGTGTGTGTGTCAATGTATGTCTATACCTGTGGGCATCTATGTGTATACACATGGTACCTGCTGACTGCTTCATATGCATATATGGCCTCCAGGATGACATTGCAGTGTACATACACCGAGGAGGGAGAGATTCTCTACCACCATCTGTGTCCCCATAACAACCAGCATCACTGTGGATTCAGGATACACGCAAATGCAGCCCTCTTCTCAGCATCTGATGGTCAAACTTCCTGCTCTGTCCCTCAGCACTTTCACTGTGGATCGGGGCACCTGACAGCAGTGAAGACGAGGTGTAGTCCCCATGCCCACGAGGAGGGACTTCTGCCTCTGCTCTCCCTGCCTACAGGCCCGCCAGGCTGGTGGCGGCAGGGGAGGGACTG